>WBMV01000503.1:0-39178 GCA_013396655.1 Campylorhamphus procurvoides | reverse complement strand
GTGGTAGATTGCAAAAAAAACCTCAAAAAAACCCTGTGGTTCTTCTGATGAAGGGACATCAATCATTTCCTATTCAATTTCTCCATTATATTAACTTTTTTATAGACTTTTGTTGTGTTTCTCCTCAGCTTTTACCAACTGGCAAATTCAGGTCTTTTTAGTGATGTTGTGAGTGGAAGTTATTCCATATTTGCCCTTCATTGAACTATTTTTTCTTGTAATGCTTTCTTTTTTAAGACAGGGAAGTGGATCTCCACATCACATTCATGATGGGTTCCCTATGCAGTGTCATGGTGTTGTTCTGGTTTCTAGTCCTCTCCTGATAGTTCCTTTTTTTTGCTGTTGTTGGGTATGAATATGACAGTTCTGTGGCATATGTCTATTATAACTCCACAATCCACTTCTTTAATGTTAATACTACCTTATCGACTGTTACTGTGTATTTCTGGATGCTGAAAGATTTTCAAGCTCAAACTCTGAACTGCAAGTTTTCCAAACCCAGTATGTAACATCTTTCTTGTGCTCCTGAAAAGTACAGCCCAGGTTTTTTAGAGCTGACGATCTGAGCCCAAATGCACATTTTCGCCACTGTAGCTCTGGTGTGGCTCCACCATAGTGTCCCCTCTCTGCTTTGAGCTTATGTTTTTATTACAGTGAGTTTATTCTTTAGTGTGTTTTAGTATTATACCAGAAGACTGCTAAAGAAACAAAAATGCTAACAGGATTATGAATCCTTGAAAAGTAACACATGCCCTAACTTTAGGGGAAAATGTAGTTTTCACAAAGCAGTAAATGCCACAAGAGAGCTTCCTGATAGTTCTCAGGGTGAAGCACTGTGCCGCCTCACCTCCCTTTTCCTTCCCACACAAGCAGAGAGATGAAAGGCTTGCTTTCTTGAGGAAGAAGCCTCTCTGGTTGTGGCCAAAACCACTCTGTTCACATGTTCATCATGCTCTTCAGCAGCACAGTGTACTTACCCAGTTTGGAAAATCTAAAGGTTAAAAGAGCAAACCTAAAACCACTGGAAAGATGAGTGATCTGTTATAAGTCTTCCTCACAGTGAAACCAACACCCCTGAGGAGACAGAGTGAGACAGCCATCCAAAATCATAATGAAGATGAAATGCAAGGAAAGGCAATTTCAGCCCTGTGGATAGTCACCCCACATAGAGCACACACAGTGTTCTCTAATGACAAAGTAGAATTATCAAAAAATCTGACTCAGCTCCCTCCATTTGGGAACAAAGCAGGAGAAAGCGGGGACCTGTGTGCTGATTTCCATCACCCTCAGACACAGTTGCACCCACCCCTGCTTAATGTGCTTGTAGCAGTGGGGGGAACAGAGGAGCCATATCTGCCCAAGCAGTTTCAGCATTCCTGAAAGAGGGGTGCTGAGCCTCCCTTTCTCTGGCCATTTATTCCTGTTCTTTGGCACCTCATCTCATGTGTCAGCACAAGCATTCATACAGCTGTGCAGTAAGCCAGGACTCATAACAAAGCTAGCCCAGGAAAGGAAAAGAACTTTTAATGTTATTATTGATCAGTTCCCTGGGCTGCTTCATCACGTGCCTGCTTGACCAGTGGAGTTGACAAAAAGTATAGGGCAGAAACTTTATGAGGGAAGGAGGTGTAACCATAGCATTGCCTCTTGGTTGTAGCTATGGCTTAAGCCAATTTCAACTCTCGGTGGATCCATAGGGGTAGCATTAGAGAAACTTCCTTACTGGAAGAGGCACTGTGGAAGCAACGGGAACCCAACATTTATGTTCTAGTCACAAAAGAACTTCCTTGCCCTCTATTTTTTCTTTCCCAGTTCTTTGAAATTATCTTTATTACTTTACGCACTTTAATGTGCTGGGGCCTTAATCACTGACCATAGGTCATCAACTGCATTAGCTTTTTATGAGCTTAATCATCAACAGTATTCAGGGAGATGAGTAAAGAGACAGGAAATTCTGAATTTTCATTTTGTTTCCACTACTGATTCATCCCGTAGCCTTGAGGCATCTCATTTCCTGTCTCCATTCCCATTCTCTGTGTGGAATATGACAGTGATTTTGCTTGATAGTGTGAAGTGTTAGACATATCACCCATCATACTCTAGGGAAATGGTTCTTTCCTTGGCTGAAAATGTCCATGAGGGTGAGGAGTTATCACAGGACAGAGTAGTCAGTGAGGCTGAGTGAGGCTTTGCACAGTCCAGCTGTCCTGCTGCAGGTGGGATCCCAAGGTCAGAGGACAGCTGGGAGACATTAAAGACTGCCTGTTCTCTTCATGCTGTTGATTACACCGCATAATGGGAGCAGATCAATTACAGAAGGATGCCACAAAATCAGCCTTCCTCCAACTTATGTTCATCTCCTCCTCCTCTGCTGCTTCCCTATGACTATCTTACACCTCCGTGTGAGAGCTGCTCTGCGTGATCACTGCTGGCACACCCAAGTTCTTACATGTTGCGTCTGAATGTCATATGGGTGGACATGTTCCAACAGCTCTAGTTGCCCCATTGCACACACGCTGCTGCTGGTGACATCTTGCTGCTTCTCCATCCTCAGGATACTGCCCTGCCTCCCAGATCAATGGGTTACCCACAGTCCAGCATGCAGGCAAGACTCAGGCACCTAGCTGGATCCAAGCTTGGGGAAGCACACATAGGTGTTGCTGTAAGTGACATGATGTTGCACAGGGCAAAAAAGGATCAGCTTTCCACCAGCTGTACGCTTTGAGGCCATCACTATTCATCCCCTGGCTGGCTTCCTCTGTCAGCATTTTGGGGACTGGATTGAAAGGACTCCTGAAACACAGGGACTGCCTAAATATAGAAATCCCGCTAGCGCAGGAAGAGTGGCAAAGTGAGTCAGAGCATTTTCCACAGCTGCTCAGTACCAGGCGGGAAGGCACAGTACTGTCAGCACTGTCAGCACTTTAGAGGTGCCCACCTTTCCCCAGCCCCAGCCAGGCTCCACATCTGTGCTGTTTTTTCAGCTGTGCCAGTACAGCTTCCCTGTGTTGTGGTCAGGTAGCTAGGCAAAAAAGAAAACAAAAGCACAAAAGAAAACACTGTCTTTATTTTTTTTTTCAGGATTGCTTCACCTCTTACTAACACCCTGCTTTAAATGAGTGGTGGGCAGTAATGTGTGAGCAGGAATTCTTGTTGCACAGAGATCTAGGTATCATGAAACTGTGTCCTAACAGTCATTTTGGGGAGAAAGAATTACCTCAAATGGCACTGCAGTATAGCCTAAGGGGAAAAGCTAACCTTAGTCCTATAATAATTAGTATTGCTCCTGTGCAGTACTGGAGCACCCAGCAGTTCTAACTTGATCCAGATCACAAATGAACATTTTCTTATGAAAATAACATAATACAGTGTTTATATCATCTTTTATGCTGGATGTGGTGAAAAAGGATGGTACCTGGTCCACCTAGAGCCATAGGACATATGAAGCTGATAGCTGAAATGGTATGAAGTTTGTCAGGATAATGTGCTTCCAGAGAAATCTGTGTACAAATCTAAACCAGCAGAGTGAAGTTCAGCAATTTGCATCACCTAGCTGTGGCATTCATCTAACACTGAACATGCCCACACAGGATTCACATCCATGGCACACATCCTCCATGAAGAGACTGCTCCTGTATACAAGGAAGGATGATTTCATGCTGCCACAGTCTTTTCTCTGACTCCACATCCCTAACTGATCTACCCAGACTGAATTCACATCACAGTCCAGGATCTTGCACTTCCTATCAGACTGTGAATTGTCAGCCCTGAAGTCAGGCTTAAACCTGGCAAAAATGCATAAACCTGACATAAAAATACTGTTGCATGCTTAGGCTAACAGAGAAGATCCCATGTATATTTTTCAAGACTGTCCATGCTTAAAGTTTTAACAAGCTGTTTCTGGTCCTGCTATCTGTCACGCAAAGCATGCAATTACTGAGTGTGACTGTCTGTCACAGGCTATCTCTGTTTGTAGCTAAGCTGGCTTGTGGTTATCTTCCCATGACCCAGCTGTGCCACTTATTTCACCTCTTATACAAGGCCCTGAGCCATATCTGTAGTGGCTATGAGCAAACTCTTTCCCTCCCCATCTGAGTCAGAACTCTTCATGGAGTATTGTCTCTCCTCACATTTGTCTTGATGTGCTTTATCTCACCCAGTGGCACCTGGGGATGCTCACTCAGAGTTTCTGAGCTCTGTGCTTCTGGATCATGAGCAAGGCAGAGAGACAACCTGATCATGCCATATTTGTGCAGCAGAATAGGAAAATTTGCCTTGCCAACATAGTGGTGGCTGTGGCTCTGCAGGCATTTACAGGCAGTGCTTGTATAAGGACCTCTCGAGCCTTCCCCACCAAGCACGTGGGCATGTATCCTATGCTTTTTTCTTCTGGTATTTGGCTTCTGTCACTGCACTGTCCTTAAAAGAGCCATGTGACCCATCAGGTAACTGCTGGAAAAAACACCTTTTTTCAGATTTTATTTTGTTTTTTTCCAGCTCAGTTGCACTCACAGTGTGGTGAAGGCAGAAACAAGCAAGGCAGTAAGTGTGAAGGTGGTTGTGCTGCTCTTTCAGAGCCCTCCAGCTTACATAAACACAGTTTAAGTTGAGTCTGCAAGCCTGCCAGGCTCTTGAGGAGATAGGTGGCGATCACTTTTCAGGAACTTGGGCCTTATTTTGGCATGACCCTGAACATAGTCTTAATGTTCCATGTACTGAGTCAGAAATGCTACAACAACATGATGCAAAGCACTTAACCTTTATGAACTTATTCTGTCAGTTCAAATATGTTAAAAAAACCCTGAAGGAATAATTTTGTCACAGAGCATCTTCTGATGGAAAAGGTCCTGTAGCCAGCTTAAACCTGGTAAAAAAGGCATAAAGCTAGCACATAAATGTTTCTCTGTCCTTGGGTAACTGAACAGAAAGATGTGTGTCTGTATGTGATGCAGAACAAGCTGACCAAAAAAAGTCCACAGATCTGGTGATAATCAACCTTAAGCATGGCCTGAGCTGGTACAAAAGTCATTGTGTCCCCAGAATGAAGCCAATTCACTTCTACCAACAGTGGGCTTCTACAAAAAAGCTGTGATAGCATGAATTTGCACAGTGCCCCTGGTCTGAGTACAGCTGCCTTCAATCCTGAAAATTTATCCCCACATTGAACTTCATGCACTGTACAAACTCCCTGTGAATTCATAAATCTTTGAGGACTGTGACTTAACCGAGGTAAATTATAGAAGTCAAAATTAAAGTGTAAGGCATATATATATTAAACAAACATTAAGGTTACTGAAGTCTGCCCTTTGAAAGCTTTCTTCTTCAGTTTCCAAGTCACTTTTATTTGAATGTTGAAGGGATTTTCATTTTGTGTTATATTTTACAATGAGTAGGGAGTTACGTTTTGAAATTAACTCTAAAATGAAGAGTAAATTATCACCAAAATGCAAAAGAAGGGGGGGAAAGCTTAGGTGAGAATTAACTATCCTTTTAAAAGAAAAATTAAAAACTCAGTGCTGTTGAAGAAAATGTAGAACCGTGTAAGAATTTCCACAATTAATACATAGGCTTAATTGATTTAAGTTTCTCTTTCATTTTATACAGCATGAGGTCCACAGAGGCCATAATTTCAGGAAACTCTGGCTTTGTCAGTCAAACTAACTTAAAATGTTCCTCCCCTCCCTTCCTTGGTGCCTTGTACCTGGCTTCACACCTTTCCTTGGGCAACTCCTTTTGCCAGAACAAGGTTTTACAGTATTAAGCCTCACACTGGCCAAAAAATAACACTCCCCCCAGAAGGAGCGAATCTGTTCTGATTCCTGGCAGTGGCATCACCAAGGAGGCCATGACAGCAACGAGGAGCAAGTGGGAGACTGAAATGATGAAATGGCATTGGCAGCTTCTTAAGTTAGCTCCAACAGCAAAACCAAAATCTCATGGGGCTGCTGCTGACATGTTAATAGAAATACCAGGGAAAGGTCTATGGGAATAGACAAAGCCTCTAGGCTGATATCACCATGCAGTGTATTATTTAAAAAGAATGGATGATTGAAATGAAAAGGGCTACTGATTGACACAAGATAATCCTCTAGGTATTTTTTTAAAAAAATATTGCCATCAAAATATAGTAAAAGGGTGAATATTATGGGGTATTGCTGGATTTTGTTGTGAGGCAAAGTATTCTGGCTTTGTATTACAGTTTAGCTTGCAAGAGAATCTTCTGTCCTTTTCTAAATCTTGCTAATTTAACAGGGGGATCTTCTGTGTATTACATTTAGCCCCTGTGATCTGGTTTTAAGTAAGCCAAATATCAGGGCAGCTGTGACACAGCAGTTTGGTAAAGCTCTTTGGTGTAACTGTGAAGTACTTCCAGTGAAGAACTTCCTAATCAATACAAATATTTTTTTCTTCTGAAATGTGGAGGCTTCTAGGGGTTTTCTTGTTACAACAGAAACACTGAATAAAGAGGGACTACAGAGAGCTATCTCCTGATAAAACATGTGGGATTCATCTGTCCCTTTTGCATGCCTCTACCTAAGCTGATCACCTAAGTTTCCTGTAATAGTTGGCTGAAATAGGTAAGCCCCTCCAGGATGAACCTTCAGGTTCATCTCGTCATGAAGCAGACAGATAAAGTGGCACAGATGAATGGTATCTTAGCACTGACTAAGAAGGCACAATTAGTTCGGAGGCTGAAGCCTGCACTGAAGACATCTTGGACAGGTGCAATGAATTCCATGCAGCCAGGCAATGCTTGTTCATGCAATACCAGTTTTGAAGATTTTCAGCTGTGCAATCATGCATGCTTTAGAACCTACTTACCCATTTGGCTAGAAAAGTGAAGTCCAGGGGACAGATATTTGACTGCTGTGAATCAGTGTAACTCTTCTGGAACTGCATGGAAGCTCTGATGACCAACTTCTCCCATTTAAGACTGGTGTACTTACTATAAGCAGTTATCATCAGAAATAAGGATGTTTTTAGGCAATGGTGAATAGGTAATTTGGCCTTGGCTCAAGTAGCTCTTAAATGGAAAGAACAGGAAAATTTATTCAAAGACTAGAAAAACAGCACATGATTTCCTAACAGCACTTTGAAAACTTTTTCTGCTGCTTTGATCATTGTTGCTCCCTCCTCTCACAAGCCCAGACTAGAGCCGTTATTTGAGCTTGGTGTAAATACATAGGAAGAAATGATGAGATGAAGGCATGTACCACAGGAGGAAGTCCCAGTTCAGAAGACAGCTAAAGGTGGTAAGACATTAATGGCATGCAAATGCACAGTTCTGAATAAGGGCATTCTTCCGGATCACATCCTAAGTACTTGGGAGAAGGCTTTGCAGAATTCCCTAGGACACTGCCAGATGTACTCAAACCGGGCTTGCAGTTCCCTTCCTGAATAAGTCCTTGATTTCTTCCAGGAGAGAAAGGCTATCTTTACACTGATGTTGAGATCTGAAATTCTTCTTATCGAGGATGACTGTGACGTCACCACAATAGTTTTCCTTTGCACTTCAATTTTGACAAGGTTGGGAGTAGAAGCCTCTGCAGCTGGACTGTTCTTGACCTACGTGGAATCATGCCAGTGCAGGAAATGGTGGAGATCATGCAAAGGTGGACACTTGTGCAGCAGAGAAAAAAAGGCCCTGTCTTGGTGTTCACTCATCTCTGCTGGAAGAAAACATGTAGATATATTTTCATACCATTGAAAAGGCAATTTTTAAATAAGGGCCAGTTACCTTAGCATCAGGCATTTCAAGCATTCTGTAACAGTCACTTTCCTTTCAACACCACAATAACATAGAACAGAAACACTGCATGACTTTTTAATGATGAAATTTTACACTGGAAAGGTGTAAAATTATATTTAAATATCAACCTTCTCCCTGCATACCACAGCAGTTTCCAACATTTTTGCATACTACATTTTACAGGACAACAGCTAATGTCTACACTTAATAACACCTAAATCTTATATGGTTGTGTGACATCTCTGAGCACTTTAGGAAAAAAAAAAGCATTATTGTCTTTATGAAAATGCTGAGAAATCATAGGCCACAAGTTCTTCTATACCAGGAACTAATTTGGGATTTGAGGTACCTAATTTGAGATGAACTATTTTCATTCACAATTCATATGTTATTTTTCTAAGCAGTTGACTTTATATATTCTTTCTCAATACTTAATTTTTCTGCAATGCTAACATCCCAGAACGATGCAGCTCTCTAAGACTGTGGCTTCCCTTGAAAAATCCCAGGGCTAAGCATCTGGCCAAAAGATTACTTGTCTGATGAAATCTGGAGCAATAATGCCTTTTCACAGAACCCTTGGAGCAATATTAAGGTCAAGCTCCTAGACTGACTGTCTAAGGTACCCAGGACCACACTGCACCCCAGCATCCATACCACCATAGTGTGTTTATGAAATCTGGCTTCCTATAGTGTGTGCAGGCATTGTTCTACATAGCCAAACCACCTCTGCCAAGTTTGATCAGTCTTCTGTCCAAATGCTGTCCAGATGCATGCCAGACAGTGCAAAAAGGGAAAATGGTTTTATGCTGTGTTGCCTCATCATATTTCAAAAGACAAGACGTTGTGTCTTCTGGCTGGGCCCTTCAAGCATTTGACCCAGCCTAAGGTCTGTCCCTGCCAAGGACATACATTACCCCTTTACTGCTTGCCATTTCAGGCCAAGGATAGTTTATAAATAAGAAAGTCCAATCAATAGCGTTATGACGTGAAGATCTGGCCTGGTCAGATCCTGTTGATGGGTGTATGCAAAGAAATCTGGAGGAACAGTTGCAAAGAATAATCTAAGATATATCCTTTCTGAGCCACCTTGTCCACACTTCTCTTCTATCCACCCCAGAGACATCAGCATGGACTGATCAAGTGATCAGTTCTCTAGACTCCCCTGGACTTTGAGGAGCCCAGCCACACAAGGAATCTGTAGGCTTGGGTTTGGGGCCCTTGGACTTTGGTCCAATATACCAGATGAAGTCCCATTACTCAAAAAGTGCCTTTGATCTGCACCCCTAAAACACTCACTGTTGGAATAATAAAATAGAGTTCCATCCAGCCCCTAGGTTGCTTGTATGAACTTTTAATCTTCAGTGCTCTGGCGTTTGCCTGTCCTTTTCAGTTGTCTGTCTGTTTAGTCCTCTTTGTAGTTGAAGAGACATTCATCAAATTTGATTGCATTTTATGGTGTGTAAAAATTTACTCTAGGCAATAACAGATAGACTTCTCCACTTCTCCACAAGTATCAGAGGTGGGAATCATCCTAAATGCCATAAGATGTATACAGTATAGAAGTCCAAACTTGACCTCTTCACGTCTCTTTCTCTTCATAATTGTTATCAGAGAAAGAAAGACAGTTCTTGGCCATGATTCATCTTATGTGAAATAGGACACATGAATCACTTTTTAGAGATGCATATTTCTCTGTATTGAATCAAAAGGAAGCCAAAAGGGAGTCTGTTTGACTCCAGAGGAAGATACATCACTCAGGCATAAATGATTACATTGCAGATATACAGAGCTAGATGGGATGAATCCCACATGCCTTGTCTGGACTTAACACCCTATGGATTTTTCCTCATCTACTCCCACATCAGGTATGCATTTGTTAGCTGCTCGGGTGTCTCTTGAGTATCTGCTGCAGAAGAGCTAATTTGTCACTTCACCATGGAGTGCCAAACACCACTCCATCAAGATGGCTGAGGGTAAAGGTAGTGGGCTTGACCACAGGACATGAAGATCAGCAAGCAAGATCACAACGGTGAAGGCTGGGAGGCAAGCAACTCTGGGAATTTTCTAGTCTGACACCTGATCAAAGCAGAGACAGCTAGTGCAGGTTGCTTAGGACTGGATACAGTCGGATTTTGAGTATCTGCAACATTGGAGACTCCACAAGCTGCCTGAGTGGTCATCCTTTTAGTAAAGAAGTGTGAGATTTTTTTTTATGTTGAAATGGCATTTCTTGTATATCCATTCATGCTAATTGCCTCTTGTCCTTTAACTGGACACCACTTAGAGTCTGACTTCATCTCTTTAGTTACCCCACTGGCTATTCATACGCAAGGGTCAGATACCCCGACCCTTCTCTCTTCCAGAATGAACAATCCCAAATCTCTCAGCCTCTCCTCAGATGTCAGATGCACCAGTCCCTTCATCATCTTCATGGCCCTTCACTGACTTACTGCAGTAAGTTCCTATCTGTGTTGTACTTGGGAGCTCTGAACTAGATCCAGCACCCCTGATGTGTCTGTCTACCAGTGCTGAACAGATGGGAATAATCATCTCCCTCAGCCTTCTGGTGACCCTCTTCCTAATGCAGCCCAGGGCCTGCTGGCATCATCTTGAGCTATTGCAATAGACAGGGGCAGAGGGCAGCTGCCAGCATGACTATAATTTGCTTCCCAGGAATGCCAGAAGCATGTCTTCTAGTTAAAGAGTGGCAGCCTTTAGGCAAGCCAAGTACAGGATGCTAGGAATGATGCTTCACAGGGAAACTGTGTGGGAGGGCAGGTAGGGACTTTGTAAGGAGAACTGCTATTCTGATACTAGACTTCAGTTGCTAGTGAAAGAAGAGCTATGTAGAAACATTGAACCAGTTAGGATGGAAAAGATATTGTGGCTGATGGTTGGGTGGTAGGGAAGGGGCAGCTGCTCTCCTTACAAAAGGAGATTTGCCCTGATGTTGGTAGATGGGATAAAAAAAAATAAAAAAGAAAAGGAGAGGTTAAGTGTGAAGTAAGTAGAAAGGAGTGAGCAGACACAAGCAGATGTGTCTACAGATCTAGGGTCTCCAAGGGAATGAAGCGTCTCACATTTATGCATGTGGCCCCTCTTGCTCCAGAGCCACATTTCTTAAAGCCTTTGCTGTGATTGTTTTCAGGTGGATGGAGTGTCCTTTTGAGCATTCTTTTTAAGGATCCTGTTGAAGCCACTTGAGTTGACAGGTGCCACCACCACCTTTGCTTGGACTGTGAAGAATACAGATTTACCATACTGATATGAGGGATGGTCTCCACTCTGGTTTTGAAGTGGTATTGTGCACAGTACTATCAAGCCTTCAGCCTCTTTTAAAGATCTTTGGGGACCGAAAAAGATGGAGTGTTTATTCTTGTGGAGATTCTCAGGGAACAACTGTAGAATGCAAAGGATCAATGGTCATGACATAATTTCTACTCGGAAACACACTCCTTTGCCCTAGGCGTGCATATGGGGCCAAGCTGTCTATTGTCTAAAGCACAGGATTATCCAAACGAATGTAGCATACAAATAGTTTTTTGGATGCTTTGTACAACACTCTAGCAAAACTTGTGAGAAAAGTTAGATTTGTCATACTATGACCTTTGGTATGTCATTTAAGCTCCCCTTGGGCCTTTGTTTCTCATCCCTCCCAGAAAGGTGCTGTGAAAAAGAACACGTGGCTGGTAAGTGGCACTGGCAGACAAACTGAGGCTGCTGCTCTACACTGATCAAACATCTTCCCAACCAGGTGGACCCATTTCTTCTTCCTCATGGCCTGGGAGGTGTTGGGCCAAAGCACTAGAAAACAGCTCTGTATTTTCATCCAGTTTTCATCTGGCTGCACGGAGGACCCAGAGAGCGCCAAAGCTGGTGCCAAGACAGAGCCTTGGCAGGTAGGGCTGGGTGGTGGCAATTCTCCGACAGTGGCCAAAGCTCTCACAAGAGGGGAGCCGGCAAAACACCATCTTCATTCTTCTACATACAAGCTATTTGTCAGTGTCCTGTTGGCTGTGAGGGAACATTTGTAAAAGGTTTATTCACCTGAATGGGTCACTGAAGAATGTTGCCAGGGATTTTTTTTTTCTGGTTTGCCCAGTCCACTGAAAAAATGAGTCATTTACTAGGGGAGATAACAAGAAGTGTTCACTGAAAGAAAAAATGCCAGGATTCAGCAGGGTGGCACCCCTGCTCACTGCATGCTGTAAAATTCCAGCAGGCAAGGAAGGCTACTTGGCTCTTGTTCAGGAACTGGCAGGAAACAACCCCCACTAAGCTGTGATTCAACACCAAGGGAAAAAAAAAAAAAGAAATCACTTCCTCTCTAACAGGGAGCATGGATGAACATGGATAGGTTAATAAAGCAATGCTGCCCTGTCACATCTGGAAACCCAGGTTGGGGGAAAAAAAAAATCCAATTAGCTCTAACTGTCCTTACTGTAGTGGTCCTAAATCAGTCCCTAGAGAGCTATTGCACCAGATAACTGCATCCCCCAGTGATTGACTACGTGCTCTACAACATTTGCCACAGATGGCAGCCACCAGCCAGGAGAGAGGGGTGCCCATTAGCAGAGAAGCTGAACGCAGCTAAAAGTGCCTCCCCGAGCCTCAGAAAGGTGGTGATGGCATGCAACAGAGCTGCTTGCTAGCAGATGCCCCTCCCATGCAAAAGAGGTTGCTAGTCTATATTAAAAGGAAAAAAACCTCAAAAAAATGGAATGAAAACAGACCATATAAAATATTATTTCCCCCCCTTTTTTTTTCTCCTTCACTGTAAAGCATCCAGACCAAGCCAGAGCTTATAACCTTCCCTTATTTCAGGTGCTCAAACTTGCTGTGTGCAAAAAGAAAAAAAAACGGCACCGTGAGAGTCTGGCTGGATTCTCTCAGTTAACAGGTGTTGGAAGCCTGCAGGGATCTGCAGGTTAATTAATCCTGACTTACCAGGGTTGGGGAGCTTATTAGCCTCCACCCTAAAAATGAGGGAGACAGGAGGAGCCCTCTGGGGGGAGGCAAGTAATGCTTGTGGGGACAGAGGCTGAGGCAAGAGCCAGCGCTGGGGAATAGGCTTTAGGTGGGTCTAATGATTTTGCATTTTATTCCTTTTCTCTCAATAAAAGCAAAGTTGGGAATAAATGTGTTTTTAAACTTTAAAGCAAGCCTCTGATTTCTTGAGGGTTACTGGGAGCTCTAGTAGCTGCTGAGCAGAACCCAAATGAAATCTCACCATGTTCTACTGCAGAAAAGCTGGGTGAGTACTTTCTTGTTGCTTACTTTTGCTGTTTCTGGCCCTAAATGAGGAATTTTTAAGACACATAAGGGAGTGGGGGGATATATCTGACTTGCTGTCAGGGCCTGCGAGACCACATGCCTGACTTGCCAGCATTGCTGTGCTCGCCTGCCTGCATGTCACAGGATATTTCTAATCAAATCCAAAATGTCAGGGAAGGTATCGCTGGCCAAAGCCCTGTTGACTGTGGGGGAGGAAAGGGGGAATGGAAACATCGCAGCAGGGGGATGGGCCAACTGTTTAGCATAGCTACAGCTCCCAGCATCTCTGCAGTTGTTTTTAGTTCAAACAACTGGCTGATGGCACCCACTTGTACCTTCTTGCTCAACAACGCCTCTATCTCCTCTTTCCCCCTCCTCCTCCTTGCCTTTGAGCTGTTGACACCCTGATAGACTCAGCCCTGGCCTCCCCAGGGAGCAGGGCGAGGTTTTCCAGGCAGGGCTGAGAAGTGCATCCCGCCCTCGCTCCTCCTCCCAGCTCCTGCCCACAGCATCCTCTCCCATACCCCGCAGGCAGCTGGGGCAGCGGCAGGTGGGAGATGCCCCACTACCGAGGCAGGGGGTTTGTGCCAAACCGCAGGTCGGATGCCCAGATATCAGTGAGGGAAGGGAAGAGGGATACGGCCCTCCTGGGATGTGGAATTGCACTGTCTGAGAGGGAAGGAAAAAAGATGCCAGCAGAGCTCCTGCTGCGGGAAAACACATAAAGCCCCATGCATGGAGGGAAGGACAACCCAAGGAGCACCCTGGAACGACACTGAATAAGAATAGGCAGAAAACACACAGGTTTGTTATGGAGGAAAGTGAGAAACTGGTAGTAATTGATTACTTCGGGGCTGCCCTAGGAAAGAGGTCAGAAGGGTGACAGGCATAGAACTGAGGCTTGTGACGATCACCCTTGTCAGCTGCTGGGCCTGAGAAAGCCCTTCTCTTCTCCCGTAGGTTGGACTCACAGACTTCTCATCCATGGTGGGTTCTAAAGACAAACTCGGGACAAAGTAAGCCCCTAATGACGGTAACAATTGCCTTTGATAAAGCTTAAAAGAGAAGAATACTACACACACATTTTTTTCCCTTTTTCCTTTTTTTTTTTCTTTTGGGGGGGCGGGAGGGGGACTGGCAGGGGTGCCGGGCATGACTGGTATTCCAGGGCGTACTACTGGCCTCCAGGCTATCACTAGTTCCAGTTCTCAAGGAATAAATCAAAAGAAAATTCCCGGTGTTTCATTTCACATGAGAAATGAGAAAGAGCTCGTTCCCATTTCAGAGCTTGCTGGGATGCCCCTTTCCCAGCATCTGTAACCGAGATCTGAAAATCACAGAAACGATGAGGGTGGTGCGCACCGCCCAAGGATAATTCCCAAATTCCTGCCCCCCACACGCACATCCCACTGAAAGCCGTTCTGTGCAGAGGTTCAATCTCGAGCCACCTAGTGGCACTTGCTAGAAATCGGTATTACAGACAGCATCAGGATACAGAGTCCCCAAAAAAAGGCAGGAGGCTGAGAAAGAGATTTAGTGGCAGCTTCGAGGTCCGTCCATGACATGCCATAATTGCATCGAAAGCCCTTTTTTGCTGCTGGCTGGGCTGCCCTGTTCCTAATTGATTCTTTGGGGCATGGATCAAATGGTGAGTTTCTCAGAAGGAGGTAGAAGGGGGGACAAAGCCATGCAGCCTCCTTTCCCAAGACCCGACTTGCATTGCTTTGCTCTGCTCTGAGCTGAGAGTGCTCATGTGTTGCAAATGCCTTAGATGTACAGAAAGCCCTCTCTTCTGCATAGAGGATGTAAAGGGGACCGTATAGAGGCCTTCATGGGACTCCGGGTGAAGGAATGAGAAGAAAAAGGAAAAAAAAATAAAAAGAAGACTTACTGTCCAAAGGCCGGGAAGGAAAGGGAAGTGTGTCTGCTGCCATATCCATGTAGACACTGCTGGGAGGAAGTAGAAAGCAGTAAAAAAGAAAAGAAACCCAGGCAGCCCCAGGGTATTTCTTAGGGTGATAAACTGCTGTGGAATGGACATCTGAGTCTGGAAGTAGCCAGTTTGCATTACTAAGTTCTGAAACACGTGAAGCAAAATTAAATTTGTCAGTCTGACGGCTATTCATTGCATCATATCAGAGAAGAACTTGGCTAGTTCTTTTTTTCTCCTGCTTTCTTGAGAGAGAAACCCAAATCTGCAAAAATCGTAATTAATTTCCCCTAAAATCAACAGGCCCCTGAAAAGGCAGCTCTTTAAATTTACTTTTGTGTTTTAAAGTTCCGTATCTGGGAGACTTTTAACACTGCAAATACTTGTTTTGCATGAGAAGATGCTAAGATTCTGACAAAGTCATCATTTGCCAGAGTCAGGGGTTAATAAAAACCAGTGTCACAAGGCTCAGAATAAAATCATGGGTATTCACAGTATTAATGTTTGAAACTTTGTCTTTTGAATTAGTTTCAGTCTTCTCAAAGCCAGAGGTTTTTTGTTTTGGTTTGTTTTTTTGTCCATTTTGGCAGAACATAACCCTAAATATCAAAAAGTCAACTGATAGTCTGGTTTAAAGGGCAGTATGTAGAGACAAGGGTATGGCAAGAATGCTGTGATTGGAGATATCAATCATTTCTATGGCAACAGAGGAGGATATAACAATACCATAGAACTGAGCAGAGGAGACTGGGCAAAAAGAGATCATAATTTTACACTACCAATATTTTCATTTACTTGTAAGGATAGAAACACAGAATGCAGAAAACCATATGCGAAATATCCCAAATTATTATTTATAATTCCACATTTACATTTTACAGAAGCAAAAAATATATTGTATACAATGCTTGTGTCTCTGTTCTTCCAGAGAGTATTTGTAAATCTATATAACTATAAACAAAGGATGTGTTTTGTGAAAGTTTTTATAATACACTGGGAATGTGTGATTGCATGTGCAGACAGTGACTGAACCTTAAATATCCACAAAGCTTTTGCCTTTCTATACTTCTTAGATGAAAATCATAATGTTTAATACAAAGAGTGATCATTTTCAAATTTTTCTCATAAATGTATTCATTTCTTTGCTTTTTAATAACCATGGGTGGGATTTACCTTGCTTGAAGTATAGTGCCTGGATGTGAGATACAGCTTGAACTCCAATGGCAGCCAAGGAAGACAGCCCATACAGCTGATGGAGCCTAGCAAGCTACTCTCCTCCTGAGGTAGACATCAACATTTGGTCACCAAATTTATCTCCTGACTCCACTAGCTATATGGTCTAGATCCTTACTGACTGTACCAGGAGCTTAGACACCCTGCTCCCATGCAGACACTTAGGGTTTAGACACCTGAGGCACAGTCCAGCTGCCTCCCCATCAATGTCTGACATTTCACATTTCACATCCCTTTGGGTTGTTGTGACATCCCAGTGAGGCTGGTGCAGGATGTGGAAGAATGCTGGAGCAGGCAAGGAGCTGGGTGTGAAGTCAATGTGGAGAGTCAAGGGAGTAAGGATTATCAGGGCATAGCAAAATTACAGCATAGGTGGGGCAAGGGCTGGGCCCCAGGGCCTGAGCTCACATGCAGACCCTGTTACAAGGGGTACAAGGTACATGGCTGAGAGTCCTGTGGGAGGCTGGTCACGGCAATTACCCAAACACCCTAAAATTAGGATGGGATAAATCCGCACCCTTGATGTTTACAGTGCAGATATCTGCATTTGAGCCTGTCACCCGCGTATCCTTTCCAGAATCTGGAAAGAAACAGATGCTGCCAGGAAGTTGTATAATCTATTCTGAAGACATGCTATCAAAAGACAGAAATTACTTCATGGAAATACCTATATCTCTCCTCTGACCACAAAGAGAACCTCAGTGTGGATGCGTTTGCTGTAAAATGTGTCAGAGAAGCCCTGCTTGACCTACCTCTAAGATCCAGAATGAGCACAGATACTAGTGTTTGTATTATCAGATATGAGACAAAATGTACACAGATGTAGCTTCCCAATGTGGAGACTCCTATCCATTCACAGGCATTATCTATATCATGATATTGGAAGCAGTATTAACATGAGTTGCTTAGGTTAAATACTGATGAAGTCATAAAAGTGTTTACTGTTGGCTGAGCCCTTAAAGGTTATTCCATTTCCTATCTGGAGGACAGAGAAAGTACATACTGCCTCTCACTGCTTTTTCCCATGGGTCTATTTCTCTTTATGGCAAGAACATCTTGAAGTATTATTATCTTTAATTTTAGAGCAGGATCAGGGATGGAACAAACACCAACTCATGCACAAAACAGAGATGGGTATTAAGGGTGATAAGCACTGACAGCTCTGTCCTTCAGCCCTTCCTCTGTAGGATAGCACAGACCTCCCATTGCTCAGACAGCTTCCACACCTGACACTGTAAGAAAGCAATACAGCCCTACATTCCTTTTCTCAAATAGGTGGTAATTAGTCTTGCACACGGTGGTAACTTTCATGATTCTGACATCTCCATAACAGAAGTGGAAACAAAAACATCAGCTCTCAGAAAGTTGTTTCTTCTCCTGGAGTAAGCCAGACATGACTGTTCTGAATTAAGGTACAAAACAGCCTCCTACACAAGGCCAGAGACAGTGCTGAAGGTCTCCTGCCACACCTACATATAAACATATACACCACAGTATAGATCATAGAATAATTCAGATTGGAAAGGATCTGTCTGGGTGCCTTTCACCCATCTGGTTTGCGCCTTCACTAGAATGGGGCTCTCTTAGAACACGTTGTTCAGGGCCTTGGGTAGCTGTGTTGTCAGCATCACTGAGGGTGGGGGTTTCAGAGTAGGAATCAATCCCACCATGAGGTTTGGTTTTCCTTTCATCTGATCAGGATTGCCTTTGTTGCAACCTGTGCCAGTTGCCTCTCGATTTAATCTTGGCTCACTGTAGCCTCTCATAGCATCCTTAGAGCCAAACTGCTGAAATGGATGAGCGTACTATATTGTGGGTGGAAAGCTGGCTGGATTGCTGGGCTTAAAGGTTTGTGGTCAGGGGTACAAAGTTTCAGTGGCATCTGGTTGCTAGTGGCCTCCCTCAAGGGTCAATACTGGGGCCAGTACTATTTAACACCTTTGTAATGAGCACTGCTCTCCCCTCGTTCACAGAGCCAGTCATCTTAGCACAGAAGGCAGGCGGGGTGGGCAGGCAAGAAGATATGTTCATAAGCTTTCTTTTTCAGGTTAGGTCAACCAACCTGCAGTTTCTTGGATCCTTTCTCACACCTCAGATGTGACATTCGCATTTTTCCAGTCAGTGAAGGCCTTCCCCAATGACCACGGCCTTCCAAAGATGGCAGAAAGCCATAGCTGTCTCTCTCAGCACCCTTGGATGCATCCCAAGTCCCATGGACTTCTGTCCTGCCTGTCTGCAGGTCATGTACACTTCACAATATCAAACCACATCCACCTACAATTCAATGTTACACAGCCAGTACCAGGAAGTGCAATCTTCTAGCTGTGTTTTGCTAGAAAACTGTTCATGTGTTTGTAGTTCTGGCTGGGAGATTAAACAGGAAATTTTTCTGGTCTCCATACCACTGCTTTGCAACTGAAAGTAGGACTATCTGCAGACAAATACAAGTCAAGGTTTTCTTTCCTAAAAAGACTTGCAACCATCATCCACCCTGCATTTAGAAATTTTGCAGCTTTTAAGGAATCCTTAAATCCTCCTCCCTCATAAATGTCTCCAAAACCAACACAACACTCCCTGGAGAATCAGGAACTGGAAAGCAGGTCTGAAAGGTCTGCTGGTTTGTTTTTTTTCGCTTCCTTCAGACATTCTGCCACTGTAAATAACCTACTTGTATCAACTCCTGCTTCTTGCTTAGTTGCAAAGGGTAGGATGTCCCATCATCAAACTGGCTGCAGGCTTCCACATATGAGTTCATTGAAGGGATCCCTTCACTGTTGTTGTAAGGAAGCAGGCTTTCCTGTCTCTCTTTGTAAGGCAGATATCTAAAAGAGGTCAAATGTTTCTCACAGTTACTGGAATGGGACATATAGGACTACTCAGATGTAGAAGAGGGTGCTCAGTGTTAGTTGAGATGGATGCTGCTTGAAATGCATTTTAAAAAATGCCACAGATCTCTAAAAGTGCTTCTGGTTCCTATACTGGGACCCCAACTAAACTCAGTCACCAGAAGAGTCCTGGTAGACCAACTAAATCCTTGGACATACTAAAGCAAATCTGGAGGGAAGCAAATTTTAATTCTTCATTGAAAGTACCAAGCCATCAATACCAAAACCAAAACCAAGATGTTAGCCTGACTACCTTAGATGATTCTGAAAATACCAATGGTTTCTTAAAAGCTACAAATTTGTAAAAAGATAATACTGTAAAATGATAATACATTTTTGTGCTAGCTATGCCAACTGTCAGAACATGTTCACTGTACACTAGAAATTACCTCTTTCACTGGCTTGCTCATGATGATGTACAGTTAGAAAGTGTAAGAACTCTGTATGTGCCTATATCTCCATAGGCTTACAGACAGCATAGGAGAGAAGACACGAATGAATCCAGCCCCTTGCTCCCAACAAACATGCTCAGAAGTTGAATGCAGGTATTAGCCTAGATACTCCCTACAATATTGCATCAACTTCATGTTTGCATAGTTACTCCCAGTCCCAGAACAAACAGTAAGGAAATAGTGAATCACACCACAGAGGTTTCCAGAAACCTGAGCAGACTGACTGAGGTGCTTGTGCAATGAATAAAAGTACTGTCACTTCTTCCCAGCCAAATTCATTCCAGAGTAATTTACTCAGTGTTGCGTGAAGCACCTGTAGTTTCAACATAAGGACTTTTATCATTCTGCTAGAGGTCTGAAGTTGGAAAAATACTCTCTCATCTGAACACATGGTATGTTCAAGAAGGGTTTTCGCTTCAGGCCAAATAATTCCACAATTAACAGAAACCTCTGTTTTCTCAGCTAAGCCATGTCTGCATGCCTACTTCATTGTAGGTCAAACTCTGTTATCCTGATTTGGGTTGTCTGTTAGAAATAAAGAGGATTTCCCCAGAGAAGGTATTGGTGAAAGATGCAGATCTAGAACCAGCTACACTAGGCAGTGAAGTGTTTCCATTGCATTAACAAGTATTTTGAGATAAAATTCCTTCAAATTATAATATGCAAAAAGATAAAAAGATATGTGAAAATATTAAAATCAGAAACATAAATATTTTTCATTTCATGAAATTGCTTAAGATATCCCTGGTTTTAATTCATCGGTTTTAATGGGCTATTGTGAGAGGGCTATAATCTGTGCAGCCCCAACTTTTTGTTTACACATTTGATCTCTAGTGGATCAAACACAAAAGATTCAGCAGCTCCCATTTTGCCACCAGAGTTAAGCTTAGAGAAAGTAAAAGCAACTGTAATCTGTACCTTTCAGGTATGAAACACTTCCTCTAAAATTAAAAGGTAAACAGAAAACAAACAAGAAGAACCCCCATTATCTTCGTGCTGAGATAAATCTATCTGGGAAGGTAACACACGTAATGAGAGAGGAAAAGGTGCCAGTAGACAGGTGTGAC
This sequence comes from Campylorhamphus procurvoides, assembly GCA_013396655.1. Lineage (NCBI taxonomy): Eukaryota > Metazoa > Chordata > Aves > Passeriformes > Dendrocolaptidae > Campylorhamphus > Campylorhamphus procurvoides. The sequence goes on along the minus strand of WBMV01000503.1, from coordinate 18,587 downwards.
CTGACTTTCATTAGCCATATCTTTATCTAACTGGGTGGAGACACAAAAGAAACAAAATCTTTCCATTTAGCTGTGTCATTATGGGGTGAGGCACCCTGGCTTTGGTGCACTGAAACTCTGACAGTGGGTACAGTCATGCTCTCCCACTGGCTCCAGTTGCTACCTCTCTTTCCCAGCCTCTCAAATATCCTCACTTTCCCCAGTTTTCCTAATCACTGAAAAGCGTTTTGTCCAAAAAAAGCATGTCCCTCTATATCCTTCCAGCATGCCATAATTTTGATGGTACTGCAATTTATTGCTCCTGTTTTCCCACTTTAGTCATCTGAGGGTCTGGACAATTCAATTCAACAGGCAAAATGCAGCTCTTGGATATGTAGTTGCTGCTCCCGCTGGCTCCAGAAGAATTTGCCCCTTTAGTCCTAAATGATGATTTGCGCAAAGGCATTTAACAAGACAGTAATATATGCAACTCCGGCTGTGACTGAAAATATGCCCATTAATAGTTTCAGAAAGAGAAAATTAGCTTATAGCTCTTTTCAAAGAGCAAATAAAGCATTTAGGTGCATTGCAATTAAACACATAATTTCATTTATTGCAATTTTTGAGATAACATAATGGTTTTTCTACCAGTGATTAGAAGCCATTCGGCAAATACTTCATGAATTTAGTATAAATTACCTGCAGAAAAGTAAAAAAAAAAAAGAAAAACAATTGTGTGCAAGTCACCAGTTGTCAGGAGAGAAACTTTAGTCCTCCAGCCACAAAGAATGTTGCTTAGTGCTCAACATGAGCTGAGAGTCAAATTCAATAGCTTGAAGACATCAAATATTTTGCAAACATCAAATAAATTATTTCACAAAGAAAACGTAGTTTGATTATTGTTCCAAAGTATTTGGGCAACACTTTGAAATGTATCTATTCAAAGACAACTGTGAGTTTTCAGTGTTACACTAGCTCAAATGGGCCAGCTCCAGCATAAGTATTATTTTTATCTACCAAGAGAGTACAAAAATTCTAACACTTAATATGTTTAGCAAAGCAATGCTGTAGCTGGATGCAGCACAAAGGACATAAGTCTTCACTCTGCTATCCAGGGATTAAAATGGCAAACATGTTTCACTAGCCTGGTTTTCCAACAGAGTCCCAGCCCAGAAATGAGAAACACTTACTGCATGGAGGTATCTCCCTCTGAATGAAGGCTTGCTCTCTATATTTTGTGGTGTCAGGGTGAGACCTCACAAAGAGGGATGTCCATCACCTGCCTGGATGAGTACTGGTGTGCTGAGAAGGCTCTACAGACTGGTGGAGAACTACCTACTAAAACACAACCAGGCTTGTGGGTTAGCACAAACAGTTCAGGGCAGTTTTCTGTGTTGCCTGTGGTACATAGCTGGGACTAGCCCATACCTATGAAGATTTCTAGACACTTCTTCCTAAAGCTCCATTCGTGCAACTAACCTGTTGTAAATGCAGTTTTATGAATCGCTCCCTGAGGCTTCCAGGTGTCACTGAAGGGTCACAGTAACAGAAAATAGGAACCATATAGCTCCTTCACATTGGTTTACCCACCTCAGCCCAGCAGAGCTGAGACCCACCCTCAACTCTCCAGCATTTCACAGCCCTCACAGAGCCAGAGGGAGCTGGGCAGGAGGAGCACTCAAGGACACAGCTTGTTGCCTGTGTTTGAGTCTAAGCTGCCTACTGCAGTGAGAACTTCTGGACTGACTTTAATGGCACTTACATGTGGCCCTGTACACAATGTGGGCTACTCCAAACCCCAGATTACAGCTCTGCAGGGCAGGCTCTCGTTTGCCCCTCCTTGAAAATCTGCCCCCACAGCAGTTAGTGAGGATCCTCACCAGTAATGGGATCTGGGCAGCTGCAAGCACTCTCTGCTGGCACTCAGAAGGGATTTTCAATAACCTGGAATACAGGTTGAATTTTCTATGTATAAATACTGGATGCAGCAATGTGATTAATGACAACATTATCTCCTGTAATGAAACAGGGAAGTTTGGTCCAGAGCCAGCACTGGGAGGCAAGAGGAGCTGAAGCTCAGGCAGGGAGAAGGGTGATTATGGTTCCCTCTGTCCTGAGCTTGCAGGTCTGACCAAGCACCACTCAGGTCTCAGTTTTTGTTTTAAGCTTTGCAAGTCACAGTAGTCCAGCTCAGTGTCAGTGGTCAGAGGTGGTAGTACAAGAGATGCTATGGAGAGACACTACAGAGAGAAACTCTTAGGAAAACCCAATCCCAAGCGAATTGTTTCAGAGAGTTCTGATGATCTTTTTCTGACATGAATCAGGCTGCCCATATCTGATCCCCTGGAGGAGAAAGAGCATGTCACACCAATTGCCTCAAGGCAGATTATCACACCAAGGACGGCCCTTCCCAGACTAGCAATGCAGTGTGCTTTCTGGTGAAACACTGGTGGAATAAACCAGAAAAATCCCCAGATTTTGTGGCCCTTCAGAATTCATTAGCCCACTCTTAGAAGCAGTGATCTTTTTGCCATTTGGTGGAAGATTTAAGGCCAGCCTCTATCTAAGACCTTCAGTTGAGCTGGTATGACACAAGGCTATTTCATATGTTCATGTGGCTCCCTCCCTGGGGCTCTGCATCCTCCTCTCTCGCTGGTCTTTCCCACAGGATCTGCTGAGCCGTTGGGTTCTCTGCTGCCTACATACAAAAAGCTTTCCACCAACCAGGTTCTCCACTTCCTATGTACCAAGAGCTTTCTACCACTTGTCCTGATTCCTTTGTGACAGTCAATAGCCTCCCTCATCCTCCTCAGCTAACAAACAACTCCTTTGTGTCTCTGTCACAGCAGGGCAACAGCCCCTAATCCACACAATGGTCTGGCCTGGCCTGGCCTAAAGCTTCTTCCTTGGTCATGCTGCTTATCTGGTGGCATGGGGGAAGCTGGAATACAACATGATAAAACTTGTTTGCCAGAGTTGCCAAAGGTAAATCTGTTTTGCTTCCTTGTTTGCGGCACCTTGACAAGGTCAGGTGGAAGCATCTGGCAATGAGTGACTCACTCAAGGCTGCCTGGTGAGTCAGCAGCCAGGCTGGCAGGGCTTAGGAATGCTGATTGCTGGGTCTCACGGTCACCACTAGATCATGCTTTCCCTGTGGTTGCCCTAGCAAAGCTCTCATCGGTGAGTACAGCATGAAAATACCTCTCCTAGTGAGGATTTCCCACTGCAACTCTTGGGAAAGCTGAATTGCTGCAGATTTATGAGCTTCCATTCAGATCTTCTCTAATTCCTCTTTTGAAACCCCATTACCTCCATCTGTGCTGCCTTTTGCATCAATCAGCCATTTTCACTTGATGGGCTGTTTTTGTGTTTTGTTTCTTGCAAACTCCGATAGAATTTCCCCAGCTGAATTTTGTAGACTCCTTCATTATTCACATCTTGTGTGCAAACAAATGCAGCCTGCATAAGGAAAAAATACAAATCAGCATAATTTCAGTTTTTCTAAGAAAGCAGAGAAGTTCTGAGTTCTACCCAAAGCAAAGCAGTTTCATTGATAAAGCAGTATTAAGTGACAAAGATGGCAGTACTGCAGCAAAAATGACTCAGAAACATTGCCCAGAAAATCTTCTTGTCACCAAACATTACAATGTACAGATACTCTTGGTCATCTCAGATTATGTGGAAGTTTTGACTTTTTATGGTGGCAATTTGAAACCACCTTTTACTTCTTTTTATTTCAATTTACAGCACAACAGTCTGATCCCAAAAGCTCCATTCCAGAGTCTTTTAATCAGATTTGATCATGAATCGTAGAAAGGCATTTCTTTCAAAACACAGCCAAAAATGTATTTGAGTTTTTGTCATGTGTTTTAACAGTAAGTTTTATTTATGATAACTGTCTGGAAAAAAAAAAGTCATTTAATGGTCATGGGAGTCACTCAGCAATCTGCAGAGCTGTCATCCCTTTTAGGAAGAAAGAAGTTGAGACTGAAGTTGAAATCCCAGCCAAAAAAGTTCTCTTTGAAGATGGCTGTGTAGCAGTACCACCACTGTACCACTTTGATTACACCCTCATGATGTAACCACATGGTCATTTGATTCCTTCAGAAAGCACAACTTAAATAATGCATTTTTCTGTATGCCACATGAGTTTTGATTGCTTATCTATTATCTTTCATATGTGTGAGGACGGGAACCTATTTGACAAGTAGGGCCACTTTATTTCAAGGGTGCAGTGGCTAGTCCCCTCTGGATATATCCTTTTTATCCAACTAATGCAGAGCATCGAGATTTTCACACCTAAACAAATGAAAGAAGTTAGTCAAAAGTAATCTACAGGCTCATCTAAGAGCAATTGAGTACTATGTCCCAGTCTGGGTTCAGGTCAACACATGGGATAGAAACAGTTTAGATTCTAAGTCAGCATAACCTGGGGAGTCTCAGATAGCAGCATTCCTGCTGCAGCTGAGGAGCCGATTACTCAGCAGCCTTAAGTTGGCATAGCCTTGAAGTCTGTCATATGATATAGCCCAGCATGGGAACAATGTCAAGCTGCTCACAAGAGTCACAGAATGGCCACCCTGGTGTAGTTGAATCGAATTCCATCAGTGCCTTTTAAGCAGACAACCATTCCCCTCCTCTGTGAGTCTGTGCTGATACTGTCAGCAATGAGATGCTGTTACTCTAACTCAGGGAAGTAGCAAGTGTCCTGGTTGCACCAAAATAGTATAAGCTGTTCCCTGCAAGATGCATCAACTGTGTATTGGTGTGAAACTGCACCTCTGTCAATTGGCCCTAGTACGTCAGCAGCATATCATTTACGTAAAATAATTATAGTTCTGTACAACAGTATCATTGCATTCACCTTACTCCCAAGTCTTGAGAAGAGCAAATGGAGTTAGTTACAAGTGACTCCTATAATATAGAAAGATGTTACATTCCAGGGACTTTCCTGTAGACTTCGGTTGAAGTTACCAAACCACAACTGGCACACTCAGCTACTTGCAGAGCTCCAGGGGCTCCTGACAGATGACACATTCTTGCTTTCTACCACACCCCACCACTTCCAGTTCCAGGACACTTCCTCCCTGTTCCCCATTATACAAGCTTTTTACAACTCTTGTTTAGGCTAAAGCAATGCCTTGTATATGAGCAAGAAGTCACAAGCCCTTAGGAAATTCCAGCAAGTACAAGACTGCGGCATTCCTTCTTGCCAGCACTGACTAGGACAAGTACCCCTTTAGTGTTTTCATACAACATTGAGTGCAGCCCAAGTCTGTTGTCTCCAAAGCACTCAGTGGTCTGGGGCCTAAATTCATTTATAGTTCCTGTGTGAAGACTCTGATGACCAGCCTTGCTTGCTCTTCACTTGGAAGAGAACTTCTCATACTAGCAAACCTCATCTTATGGGAAATGAACTCCCCTAAAAACTATGAACATTACAAGCATCTTTTATACCAAGTGCAAGACTTCTGCTTTAAGCTTCACTTTTTCTACTGTATATAAATAGCAGCACGTGCATTTAAAACAACAGTTCTGCCAAAACAAAGTAGTGCACTGCCTGTGTGACTTGCACATTGAGGAAGGAATGGCAGAGAAAGCACATCATTCATGGTATGACTGTGAAGTGCTGAGGCCTGAACAACAGGCCCTGAGCAGAGTTGACCTCTAGATGAACCTTCAAACCTAATGTTATATTTAGCCATGTATCTGCTTATTAGCAAAAATTATGTATAATCATTAGTAAAATACATAGTATGATAAGACTGTATAAACATATATGCTTGTTAAATAAGATATATTTGTATCTGCTTATTAGTGAACATTTGTATCTCTTCATTAATGAAATATGAATGTATTTATCTTTCTGTATTTAGAGACTGGTCAAGGCCATGGAAGTAGATGACTGGCCTTGTTTGGTGGTAGATGGTCAAAACTAACTCCCCTGATTTTCCTCTGAGCCCTTGAGTGAAACCCAAGGAGTGAAGGAAGCGAGATATTTTCCACACTAAGTAGTGATGTAAGCTTGTTTGTTTAACAATATAAAAGCTGGACCCTTTCACAGCAAAGATGGAGACCTCACCTACAAGTGGACACACTGCTTAGATTTCCCAGTTCCTGGGAAGGGTTCTCTGGCCCTTCGCTGTGATTGGGGCTCCCCAGCTGATGTGCGGGTATGGATGATAATGGTAATGTATTAAGGGTAACTGGTGATGTATCTTTCTTAGAATCACTATAGACACTCTTTGTAGTAATGATTAGGTGCATGGCTAAGCTTATCCTTTTGTAATTCTTGGCTACTTTTGTAATGCTTTTCTGTTTTGCACTGCAGTAAAATTACACACTTGTTCTTTAAAGTTGGTGTCTGTCTCTTGTGCTGACTCTCATCCCCTGGCAAAACAGGCTGTCGTGCATGGCTTTCAATAAAACACACTAGAGAGTACAGCAGGTGCTGTGCTCAGATACTTGTAATGTTAAGGTGTGGTGACAAAGCAAATAGAGCAAAAACCCATAAATCTTTGCAATTCAAGTGCTCCAAAGGCTTGATCAGCCAAAATGACCATCAAGAGATACTTCCTTCAAATAATCTTTGAACTATGATCACCATGCAGAAAGAGGTATTTCATAATATCAAAGATACGTTTATCAAAGATAAACAGTGATATAAAAGGCAGATAGGATTGTGCAGGAGAGCAGCAGAAACGATTTTTCCAGAGGTAGTTCTGTCCACAAATTGTTATGCTGTACAACCTGTGCTTCACAACATAATAAAATATTTCATGACCAAGAGGGGATAGATTTTATATAGATGCCTTTTATATCTCCATTGAAAAGGAGGTCTTGACAGACAGAAAGTAAGCATTATCCCATCACTAAAGCAGTTTAGTAAAGCTTGAATTCTGTTGATGAATGAGGATTAGCAGGACATGTTATTACATGTCAGGCTCAAGTTTTCCAGTCTTACACCATTGCCACTATACAGGGACAATCTCCTCTGGCACAGCAGGGGTTACCAGGCTTCTTCGCTACTTACCACAAAAACAGCCTAAGACTAAAGAAACCAGTGGAGGAATAAATGCCCTGGCAGTAAGATGCTGAAGGTCAAATTCTGAGCCTAGTCTATAGCTCTATTGTGTTTGGATATCAAAGCAGATAGCTGAAGTATGCGTGAGTGTGCATTCATTCACTAATAAGGGGTTACTGTAGTACATTTTGTCCTGGTCCTTTTTTCTCCTCAGATCAGTACTTTCACCCATGGGGAGGTCCCCAGAAAGGTTATGCTGATGTAGAATGATAAGGTCTCACTTAGGTGATGACCGAGCATTTCCGAAGAGCTCAGTTTCCATATGGGCTCATACATGAAACAGTCCAAATTTTGCTGAGATCTCATGCAGAAATGCTGGCTAAACCCAGCCTCTAAGAGTTGCTGAGCTCTGTGTATTAACACACAGGCAACTATGGGGGCCTGACTGAAAAGTCAGGGCAAGTCCCAGTTGTTTCAGACTATCAGAAGTTAGTGTAAGCACCTCTGGCTAGAACCTACATTGCAATGGCTTTGCAGAGTGACTGGCAGCACCATCGATGAGCCAAGCATTGAAACTGGCCACAGACTCAGCATTTTATCCTCTCTGTTTCAGAGGCATATGAACCATCTGCTTTTGGGAAAATGCACAAGTAGGTTGTTCTTTTCTGAGCTACAAAGCTTGTGGTTAAACCACACTGAGCTGAAAATGTAAAAATCTCACAAGTCTGCAAAATTATTTTTTTCTCTGTCACATGTAGAATTAGCAACAGTAATAATGAGGGCTGAACAGACAAAATCTGATGTTGTGTGAGGTGATTATTTCTGTCTGTGAACAGAACTTTCCAGGTCCTTATGCTTCAGGCATTACTGATAGAGCTGAGAGCAAATGTCTTATATCTGTGTTAAGCTGCAGAAGTTACTTTGAGAGCTCAGACTTTCCTGCTTTTCACCAAACCCGGATGTTGTGCCTAATAAACAACACCACCTCTCTATTTATCCAGGTATTTTTAATTTATTAGAAGCAGTCACCTTATTAGGTGCTTTATAATTAAAATATGCAAAAGAACAGGATTAACTAGCAGAACATGAACAACTACCTACCCAACAAAAACAAACAGGGCAAAACACCACATTTAATAATATTACTAATAATGAAAAATTACTTTAGATTTAACATGCACATTTTATTTCCCAACCTTTTATCAACGGGCTATGGGTTTTTAGCATACACTAGTAGTTAACAAATTTGGTTTCAGGAAACTGAAGAACCTTTGTCATACATACACTCAAATGATCTTCCTTTATTTCAACCCAGCAGACAGTGAATGCTAACCCCTTGGTCATTACTGTGTTCATCCATCCCTTATTTGAGGTTCTTCCTAAATCCTTTGACTTCTCCCTGAAGGTGATAATCCACTCTTTAATTTAGGAGTCATGTCTTATTGCATTCATTTTCTTATGAGCAAGAAGAACACTGAATCAAAAATTAAACCTATGCACAGTAACACTAAGCACAGTAACTCTTGATTAAATCTCATTTTCAAAGCAGAATTTTGCACAAAGTTAGCATTTCAAAAATAATTAATCACAACAATAAAGAAAAAACCACTTGTCTTTTTACATAGTTCCAAGACTGTGCTGAATTGCTCCCCTGAACTAAGAACTGCAGATGTGGCTTTGTTTTTTGACTGTTAAAATATCACATTACTCTGACCATTGCTTGTTTTATCCCAGCTAAGGAGATGATGTACAAGGAGTAACACTGCAGAACTTCGCCAATGGCTTCTGGTGTGTTTAAATGCAATGCTTCAGTGTTTCGACTGACCAAGGGAGACCACTGTTTACAGGATTTGCTCAGGAGAATACCCTTACTGTAGGTTTTTGTTAATTCCCAGCCAGGATTCAGTAGCCTGCATGAAAGGAGGTTTCATCTTGATATGGTTTTGTTGTATTATGCTGCTTGTGTGCTAGGAACTGCTAATGCAAGAGGGCAGCAAGGGGGCAGCTGAAGGAAGCCCCAAGATGAAATAGCAGAGAGAGGGGGGAAAAGCAATTTACATGGCAAGAGGTGGTTGAGAGTTTCAGGGATGGAAGATTCCTTCAGAAGAACTGTGGTGATTATACACTTTTACCTTAGCCTCCAATTAAAATTAAAATCAAAGAACCCCTGAGAGTGAGCCAAAGGTCAGAGAAGAAAGACTTGTGAATATTCACTTCTCTGGAGCAAGTGAGGCTCACCTGCAAGGTACTTCATGGTCCTGTAATTGTCCAGTTGCTGGAATGCCCTGATCCTGGCCAGTCTCTGCCTTCTGTGTCTTTCCACCCAGTGGTGAGGAAAACAAGGGGATGCAGGTGCATCCCTCCAGCTCTCATGCCAGAAGTAAGTCAGAATATGTCCAGAGGTCCTTTCCTTGCATTTTTATGTGGGTAACTATTAACTGTATGGAAAATAGCATCTGAGTTTTAGGTATGAAAAATGGGTATTCCATAGGCAAGTAATGCCACAGTAAGATGGGCTTTATGTATTACTTGTGTATTTTAACTTGGTCAAACTACATTTCTAGATAGACTGTGGCCATAAATGTGACAGTGACCCATCATTAAGATGCAACTTGTAAAAAGATGTGCTGTACTTTGCAAAATTCGTTAGGAAAAGAATGTGCGTATCTCAGTACAATACTTACAATTTATGCAGAGATTTCTTAAAGAGTTGCATCCTTAAGTATACTAATGCATATAAATACTGTGAGCGATAGAATAATTCCAGGGTAACTTCTCAAACAAAGTGTTTGAGATCTGTTTTGTAGTTAAGAAACATGAAAATTGGAAAAAGATAAGATGGCAGCTGCAGAAGTATGTCATAAGATAATAAAAAGTATGTCATAAGATTGTCTGAAGTCATTCATATAGGTCACTTGACTGTGACGGCAAATTAAATCATGCCATTTTCCAAGATTCACTCTTAGTCAAAATTGTATATACTCCAAAACAAAAGCTTTGTGCATTCCCAACAATATGTTAGCATCTCTTTCAATTATGAAAACCATTAAAGATTTGATTTAAAAATATTTTTCCTTGTGGCCCCTAAGGCTTCAAATGATGGAAAACATTTCTGCTTCTAACTTATTTTTGCATAGTTGAAAGGGCAATAATCCATTGTCTTCTTGATTATTTTCAAGACAATGGTGAAAATACATTATAAATATTTGAAAATTTTAAATATGCACCAAAATTGAACATTTGAATCTTAAAATATAGCACAATATTTTAATTTTAATTTTGAGGCTATGTTATTAACTAATAGAAAACTCTAATGGATGCATAATTACCCAGCTCACTGTGCAACATAAAGAACTTCTCAGATAAATAATCATTTCATCTTGAAATTTGTATAGCTGAGATTTTTCAATTGATTTTCTTCATCGGACAAAACCATTTCAGAATTGTAATACAGACGTTATTTTATCATATTTGAATGCACTGAAATTGTCAGACATATCTATCTGCAAGATACTTGCCTCTGTACCTTAAAAATGATCATATCTTTAAATTTTGACTAGGTTTTCATTTTTATACAACATGTTTGGAAAAATAAGTTTCTTTTGTACAGCAGGTTGGGAATATCCATTTGGAATTTTAAACCTGTTAAAGCTGACAAATATAAGGATGATGAGGAGGAATGACTTGTTTTGCACTGTATCCCAAAAATTTGTTATAATCAGTTCCAGAAGTTTCAAAAAGTTTTAAATTCAGAATCAGATTATTTTGTATGGATTGAATTTTATAACATATTTATATTCACAAAAAGATATATTACAGCAAGTAATGAGAGAAATTATCTGGTCGTAAGTGTAGTTGTGTAAAAACTCATTTTGGCTAAAAAAAAATCAGTGATATGCATTTGGTCTTAAATATTTATCTCCACGTTTTTATTTTAGCAAACATGATTGGATTACTTTTTCAAAAGAAGAAGACTGCATTTTGGGAAAACAATCAGTACTGCATGTTTGAAACATACAGCAAGGCTGAACTGCTGACATTTGCAAGAGGAATACTGTTGACTGGGGAATTCTGAAGAGCCATCTCAATTCCCAGAAAAAAATTATTAAGATTAGTCTGACATCTTTCCATTTTCACATATTCTGGAAATGACTAAACTTGGTCTGAACTCAAAAGCAGCAGTAGAAAGTAATTTTCTTTTAAAAACAAATTTTGGCAAATTGCAGAAACTTCGCGGGATCACAGAATCTTGTTAAACACTGTTTCTGTCAAGAATGAGATCCAAGGGAAAACTAATTTTAAATACTATAGGTTAATGCTTTTTTAGGGAGTTTAATTTTAAACAGTTAAAAAAATACTAAAAGTAATCCAAGAATATATTGAAAATATTAAAACAGATAACAAAGCCCTGTGATTTGTCTATCTGAGTGCAGTAGGATGGCATTTGAGAGAAAAATATCCAAGATACATTCTCTAAAATGCCTCTTAAAATGAAGTTTTATCCATAATTTGTCCCATGGTTCTATCTGCCCTAAAGGAAGGATGGTCACACAGCCCCTGGCTGCAGTAGCAATGAGGTTGCCAGAGTGGAGTCACTGATCATTAAAGTTGCCTGGTTCCACATTTTGGATTTTAACATTCACCAGTAATGTCAGACATAAATAAAGGGCAAAGCCCATCTCCCTACTGTGAAGTGCAGAGGCTCTGTGCTCTCCAAGTAGACTCCTGCTTAGTAACTAAGCAACCACATCCTGCATCTCTAACTCACACTTGCTACTCTTACCAGAGGATTTTCCTTTGCAAACTGTACCTTGAATCACCTGGACATTTGCAGTTCATATCTAAAATGTGCTTGGTATAAAATGATGAGTAAAGTACTTTAGTGAATGTATGTGCAGATCATTGCATTTCTGAATTTTGTAATCCAGATTGAAATTTTCAACTGGGAATGCACCTTCTGCAATAAATTAAGTGAAGTTAATTTATGCCCCATATATATTTTGACCTATATCGATACAGGGTTTTAAATTAACAAATGCAGCTAATTTACATACAGTGTGAATGTTTATTGTCCCACTGACTATAATATTGCTTTGTTTTATCCACAAGGATAGTAACATTTAATTTGAACAAGTAATCAAAACAAAATAAGTAGAAAAGTCTGATCTGCCTTTTGGTGACCCAACTTTTGAATTTAATGTTTGCCTCTCATGAGTAAGTTGCATGGAAATTCTCAGACAAGTATTATGCTAATAAAGCTCAAATGATCGCATATTCATAGAAAATAAATATGAAAGGATTACAACCACAGTTAAATAGAAGTTCCCTTTTGAATGCAAATGAATATTTAGGGTATATATTCACTCAGCTCTGGTCTTTGCTCATGCAAAATTCCAACAGTACCAACTATAGGGCCAGCCCAATATTACCAATAGCACAGAGTCAAAATAGGAAAGTTGCAGTGATGAAAATATTTCTGTAAGCCATCTGAAGAGCACTTAGCAGTAAGGAATGTATCTGTCAGTGTCAGAAAAGATGGAATGTAGTTCAAAATCAGGACCACAAATCAAGACCATAAATCACAGATGTTGATCAGACCAGAAACCCACCAGAGCTGCTCATGATCCAACCACCCCAGAACTCCTTCATGTCAATGCAAAGCTATGGGATCAGAGTATAAATGCTCAAGCTCCTCAAAGAGGAATTTTACATCCAATGTTTCGCAAAGGTTGATTTTGTAATTTATTCCAATGCAAACAGAGTATCAATTGATATATCAGGCATCTTGTCATCCTAAACCGTATCAGTCTAATCTAATTCACTAAATTGGGCAAAAAAACACACTCTCATTCTACCAGAGCAATTGTTCCCAGCCTTTATCAGCCATGTGTTTGCTGCCAGCTTCAGATCCAACACAATCTGTGTGGGCCCGCAGTACCTATATCTAGTCTAACTGCATCAACTGGCCCAAGAAGAACAATAATATTTGTCTCTATAAAGCATGCCTTGGCTATATCTTTACACTGCTGCAGCTTGAGCAACGCTACTGTTATCAACAGAAATGTTCTGCTTATTTGAACAACAGCCAAACATAGACAAGTCCCAAATGCTTTGGATGCAATTAAGAAAGAGACCATGTAGCAATCATGGAATAAATTGGGTTGTCAGGGATGTCTGGAGGTTGTCTATGTCACCTCCCGGCACAAAGCAGGGTCCTGGTGGATCTGAACAACGCCAATGGGTCCTGGTACTTCAGGTTTCATTGCTCCTGCAGTGATTATGTGGTAAGGTTTGTTAGGGTGTTTTCTCTCTCTCCAAACTTGTTGGTAATCTGAGATAAAATATTATATGAAAATATCAGTTATGTAACTATAAGCAAGGAATAAGTTGTGCTATCTCCTGCTGCATTTTCAAGTTTGAAGGATAAAAGATTTCTAAAGAATAATAGGAACACAGGATTGTATACAGTTTTAATCATATCACCCCTGACATTACATGCAGAAAATATTTCTTTCATGTGCCATTTTGGTCTAAGATATTCTAAAGGTGGGAAGATAAAACTACAACACTCATGTAATACATGCTTTACTTTCAAAGAACTATTGAAGCAGGATTTATTGTTACAATAAAAGTCACTTTCAGAGGAGATTAAGTGTTAACTGCATTGCCATTTATCAAACTTACTGTGCTGAATCTTTCAACAAATACTTTCAAGAAAATTATTGGTTAATGTAGATATTTAAAGGAATCATTTTTACCTGTCATTTTCACAGTAAAATCTGTATTTATTCTGGAGTAGGAGGGAGATGTTTTCTCTCTTTTCAAAACTTTTGTACCCGGACTTTACCTTGAGCCTTAGTGCCATTCCTTCTTTCAAAACTAATTGATTTACTGTGTAAACATTCCTGATGCACAAATACAGTCAAGGAGCATTTGCATGCGGTCTGTAAGCCAGGCACAGGAGCTAATGTCAGAGCTGCTGTTTGATCCCCTGGCCTCTGAGATAGACAGAGCTTTTCTGTATGACTCACCACTGCTTTTACTGTACAGAAAAAAATGACATGCAAAACCAGCATTACTATTTCAGAGTTTATAGCACATCTGTTAATAGTAGATTATTCTATTAAACAGAAAGTTAATGTACCAGAAAGTATGCATCCAAAATGTAGAAAAGAAAACAAAACCACAAAAATAATGTATCTGGGAAGCATAATATAATACTACTTATACTTGGAGGAGCAAACACAGCATCTTCTGCCAAGCAGAAATGAAGCAGTCGCTTTCTTTTGCAAGCATTACCTCAGCCTCTTCTAGACAGATAGGCTTTTATCCATATCTCCATCTTCATGAGTCACTGCACAAACTGTTTGGCTGCCCTGAGTGGGTCTAAAGAGGGGGAATATAAAGAGCAAGTGTCATCAGCACATGGTGGAAACCACAGTCCTCAGTTCCATGGTCACCTTCCTAGAGGCACAGCACTGCCTACACAGAAGCACAAAGCGTGACCAGCAGGGCCCCAAGGGAAGTGTTCACACCAGAGTCTCTCCAGACAAGAGGGACAGGGCGGCTCACATAGACCCTGCTACCACCTGAGGCTGGACCAAAATAAGTTAAAGAATTCATTCTTCATGCTAGTTAAAAGGAGATCAATAGATGACACTGCCCTGGGAAACATCTAGAATTAACATTGTCCCAGCAGACATTTAAGTGTTTCAGTCACTGTGTGGAAGAGATTTCCACCCAATCTCCCGACCAAACACTCCAAAAACAAGTGATTTGAGATGAGGTGAGGATTGAGTGATTGTCAGTGATTGTGTCCCTTCTCGAGTCACCAGGTCCTAAGCCTTTCTAATGGCTTCATATCTTTCTAGAAACCTTAATCATACAATGATTGCATTGTTTGAATCAGTTTATTCCAGTCCCAACACAACACATCCCAATTTACCTATTATTCTGTGTTCCCAGCTCCATCATTAAAGTCTAATGCCTCAGTTCAGCCACCAATCTCCCCTCACCAAAACGATTCAGCTAAGTACATATTTAAATTTAAGTGCATTCTTAAATGCCTTGCTGAAATGAAGCAGTCTTACACACATGCTGACATGCTTTGCTGAACTGGATTTTCATCCACAAAAGAGTTCACGTGCCATAGGCATTTAGGAGAGGAGCCTTCCTCTTCCTCATGTGGAAGTGTGTGGTTTGTGAAGGACATAGTTTTCTATAATGTCAAAGCATTATATTCAAGGAGAAGATGGTTGCAATCCTGTTTTGGTTTTGCTGCTGCTTCAAACTTTGTGACACAACCAGATATAACCCTTTGTATTTTTTTAATTCTTTCAAGTGAACTACTTTAAATTAAAGTTTGAAAGGTAAGTAGGACTCTGAAGATCTCTGCTCACAGTAAGCTGATAAGATTGAGGTAAAGCATGATTATTGGCTTTATTCAGATCGTAAAGGAAGGAAAAATGGGTAAACTTTTGCATAGATGTAATTTTGTGTCTGGTAGGTAAACTAGTGCAGATAAAAAAACAAACAAAGAAACAAACAAAAGCCAAACCAACAAAATGTGCTGATTCATTTCTCAAATAGGGAAGTTTACCTTTGCCCACCAGGATTCTTACACCAACACTGAGCCAATTCTTAGAACTTTTCATATTGAAAAATTGATGGCATGTTGCTCCAGGACCTTGGTTTGGTGGGCATCAGGAAGGGATTTGTGTTTTTTTTTATTTGACTTTTCAACCTCTGTTACCCATTCCTTTCTATATGAGAATGAGTGAAATAAATGCCATAAAGGCCTTTTCAGCTCTAGGGGACCGTGCAATTTACTGCAGTCACATCTTTCCTTTGCTGCTGGTTGTAGTGGAAGATACAGCGGATTCACTTGCCTTCATGACTGTTTCATACATATTTTAGCTTAAGTACTAAAAATCTTGTAAAGTGCTTATTTTAGAAGCTTTAAGTACCTGAGAGATGTTAGCACTTGCCTTTACAAAACAGCTATCAGCAGCAAGAGCTCTTACATGATCTGTTTACCTCACAAGATATCCAAATCCTCTCTTGAATGATGGGAGGCTGAAGGGAGACAGTAATCTGAAGAGGCAATTTTGTGCTAAAGACACTCCTTACAATGTTTTGGAGATGTCTGTTACCTCGAAGTGTGGTTTAAATTTGTCCTAGTTATGGATAAAAGTCAGTGGAAGGGAGCTTCTTTACCACCCCTTTTAATCAGTTCAACCATCCTTCTAATTTTAGGTCAAATTTCTTTGCAGTCCAAGTGCACATTCATTAAAGACTCTTTAATTTTGCACAAGGAGTATGCCCATGACAGCAATAAAGAGCTTTGCAACTTTCAGCTTATGCAAGAATAAAGACTTTCTACAGCTTGACCTAATGTACATCCACCCAGTCCAATCTGACTGGATTAAATTGAAGAAGCAGATTTCAGGTTTTCAATCAAATTTTACTAGCAGCCTGGCACTTCAAGTCACAATCTCCCTTTCAGCCTCTCCTTCTGTCCCCCTCACTCCCCCCACCCCTCAAAAAGAAAGTGTTAGAATTATCCAAGAAGTTAAGGAGTTGTGTTCTGTAAAAAATGGGAAAACACTAACCAAATAAAAGTAGTGTCAGGATTTGAACAGCACACAGATCTATCTTGTTATCTGGAAACTGGGCACGAGAAGTTCTGTGACCTAATTTGTATCTCTCAAGCCATGGACAGTAACTGGACAGGCGTTTTGTGCAGTTTTTGCTTCCTCTCATCAAAACCTTTCTGAGTATTAGATGTTGTCCAGGGACTTTCTGATCTGTGTGATTTCCTTTGCTTTAATCTATTACCACAGAAATAGCCCATTTATCATTTTTCAGTTTTTAGATAAGTTGTAAATGTTTTTTGTGTTTTTTTCCTGCTCGGGCATCTTTGGACCTAGGGAGCTTCACTAATTTTGTGGCGTTTCAGACAGTCCCAAAAAGGTAGTTGATGGTCATGAACCTTGAGAACTATGACCAGGACTTTGAAGCACCTGCAAACTTATAAGCAAGTGAGTTGTTGGAAACTGTTTCCTGTTCCTCAGGTGCATGAAGTGGAAGGCACTGATCTGATTGTAGTAGGACAAGCACATCTGAACTGGCCACCAGTGTGGTCTTGCAGCATCGACTGCAAGACCCACCACAGAAGTTCTGTGAGCACTTAGATGGCAACACCACACAAGGCTCACAGTTGTTGCAGTATTACTGCTGCTGGTTCTTACAACAGATAGTTTAACCTGAGAAAGCTTCTGCTTTACAGTATTTGCAGGAGTATCTGCTGTGTAAATTAAATGTCCCACAGAGGAGGTCAGTAGACTGTGAACATACAAAATGAAGACCAAGAACTGTAACTACTGAGAGAGACTTACACAATCGGCTATTAAGTACAAATATTGATGACAGATTGTATTGGTTACAGTGTGTATACTAACCTGTGTTTTAGGCAGACATAATTTCCAAGGCTTTGGTTCAGGGGCCCTTGAGTAAACAGCCTCTTCCCATGGGGTTTTCAACCCAGCACGAGGCTTCACAGATTAAAAACAACATGTATTATACATGACATCTGTGTGCACTGCTCCTCAAAAGCAAGCTACATTGAGGGACTAGAAAACCAGCAATCTTCCTTCATAAACTCCCTTTCCTGATGCTGTGTCCCTGTGTCCGTGTCCCTTCTGTCCCCCCCACTTTAGCAATGCTGTCTACCAACATGTTGGCTTTGGTTGCCTTGCCATAATGAAGCGAGCAAGCAAGCTAGTCTGTGTCATGTGTGGGCCTTCAGGAAGCTAATTAACCGGAGGCAGCCGTGGGAGTTTCTGAGAAGCTGAGCTCTGATGTAACCCAAAGCCATCCACTAGTCAGCTTTTAGATGCTCCAGCCATACATAATTTATGTTCGTCTGTCACATGGCAGCAAAGCTCATTTTGCATAATGGATACTTGCAATGGAAAAGTGCTTACAGGGTTTCAGCAGAGCAGACAGACCTTTCATCTATTTGTATCAAAGAGAAATTAAACAATGATGGGAGATTGCAATAATTCTGTTGAGAACTCTAAAAGTAACATTTTAAAGGCAAGCAAAACCTATGAAGATGGCACTTGTGATCACAGAATGATGGAATCATAGAATGGCCTGAGTTGGAAGGGATCTTGAAGACCACCTAGTTCCAACTCCCTTGCCACGGGCAGGGACACCTTCCACTAGCCCAGGTTGCTCAGAGACCCCATCCAACCTGACCTTGAACACTTCCAGGGACTGGGCATTCACAGCTTCTCTGTGCAACCTGTTCCAGCGCCTCAGCACCCTCACAGTAAAGAATGCCTTACCAATACGTAATCCAAACCCACTCTCTTTGAGTTTGGAGCCGTTCCCCCTTCTCCGTGCAGTACGTGCTATTCAGATGGACGGCCGCACAATCGGCCATTTGCACTTCTTTCCTCTTTGCATACAATTCCTTTTCCTCACCTGCCATTCCTACAAAATCCCCGTCTGGCGGCACAGCATTGGTTGCCAGGAATGCCC
The DNA here is from genome assembly GCA_013396655.1 of Campylorhamphus procurvoides. Classification (NCBI taxonomy): domain Eukaryota; kingdom Metazoa; phylum Chordata; class Aves; order Passeriformes; family Dendrocolaptidae; genus Campylorhamphus; species Campylorhamphus procurvoides. Next base: position 37 of record WBMV01000503.1, on the reverse strand, counting down.
TTCCGCGCCGCCTGAAGGGGCTGCTGCTGCTGCTGCT
>WBMV01000502.1:0-13289 GCA_013396655.1 Campylorhamphus procurvoides | reverse complement strand
ATTAAAATCCACCTATCACATTCACCAAAAACTTCTGTTTGAAATATGTCTTAGTTGTGAAGTGGAATTTCTGGCACAACAGCAAAGTAAGTGTCTGAGGTGTTCAACATTTAGTTTTGGAGGGTGGATTCCAGATCTGTTTATTTTAATGCAATCCAAGGATACAAACCATGGCACAATGCCACATCTGACAGGGCACTGGCCACCTGAAGGGAAAGGACATTGCTCTTTTCTTCCTAAAGAACTTCAAACATGATATCATTCCTATGCAGGACCCGTTCAAAGCTCCATCTTTTGAAATTCAAGTGTAGTCAGATAGAAAAGCCCCTTCCTACTATGCTGGCTCTATCACCAGACGTGGACAAAGCCAAATCTAGGTGCTGAAGCTTAGATTATGTCATTTACCAAGATATTTGAGCTTTAAAGGCAGGTTTCTCAAACCTCTTTGAACTGGGCTGCTGCCCATTGCTTTGAGCACATGTGGGAGAGATTTCCCTTGTACTGAACAGGACCGGTGTGTGGAAATTCCTTTATTGTTCCCAGATTGGGTGGAGTGAGTTTCTATTGTTCTCAAGGATGAGGTGAGAAACTTCAGCTGCTGTCTGGTCAAAATATGGCTAGATCGTGTCAGGGCACTCTCAGTGATTGCTTGAGATTATGGGCACAACCTAGTAGCCTACCAGGATTTCCTCTGGGGCCTTGGAATCAGCCTGGTGGCACCCATAGATGTTCTGCCTTTATATCTTTGAGATTACTTCATGCCTCCAACTCAGGAGCCGACTTACTTGGCACACACAACTCTGTAGACATGCAAACTGACATTTTGCTTCCTGGCACTAAGCATCCTGGCATCAGCATACCTGCCTTTCCCTGCAGCACCTGCTCACCTCTGTGCCTTCTCAGCAACTTTTTGATTTGTCCAACGATATGATAACAGATGCGGGGTTGAGAGTCTCCCCCAAGCCCTTTTCCAGGGCTTGGGACTGTGTAGAACCTCCACCCAGTAAAGCCACTGTTGAAACATAATCTGAAACACGAATGTGAAAGGAGCAGTGGGAAAAGATGTTTCAGCTGTCTGGGGACTGATTGCAAATGCCTTGTCTTTTTCTTCCTTCTGCCTCTGCCCACAACCTTTCTTTTAGACATGTCTTTTAAAGAGTGCATATTATTCTGAGGAAATCTCTGAAAATTAATAAAATCCACCTAAGCTTAAGATAGAGGCTGCAGAAGCAGCAGATCCTTCTACAACTGCCCCTAACCCTGCCACTACCCTAAGCACAGTCAGTGTTCCCATTCCTGGGACACACATGGAGAGAATCACCACCCGGCCTGAGGTTTACTCCCGAGCACAAGCAAGCTGCCTGTTAAGAGCATGGTGGCTCCATCTCCTAAAGCAAATATCTCCACCCAAGAGGAGCCTGTCAGTGCCTGCAGCACCTCCTGACCATGCTGTTCTCTGGAGCAGCAGTCACAATCTTGAAACTGTCCATGTCTTCCCTGTAGGCAGAGAAACCTTTAGGAATTATGTGCCTGGTCGTGAAGAGCACCCCTGGGGCTACAGAAGCTAACACCATCAGGGAAGGCACAAGGGAAAGCCCCGTTAATACCTCTTAAGACACCTACAAAGGTCAACAGGTCATAAAGATGTAACATATAGAAGAAGTTACTTCTTTTCATCCATACCAGAAGAAGTCTCCAGCATGGAAGCAGCACTCCCCTGTCCCCAGGGAGAAGTTGCAGACTGCTGGGGCCAGAAAGGGGATTTCAGCAGGCAGAGGCCCTTTCAAATTGTCAATCCCTTCTCAGCAAAATATATTGAAATACTCTGTGGGAACATCCCCAGAGCAGCGCAGCAGTTTTTCTGCTATGACAAAAAAATGTACCCCAGCCAGAGGATACCCTATGAAATTCAGAAGAAATCTAGGGTACCATAAACTTTTGAACTCCCTGGGTAGAGTTGTCCCATTCTTAGGCCTGAGTTGATCTCTGCCCTCTCCCCCAGGCTTCTGTGCTGTGTGAGAAATGAAAGTGATTGGGGACTGCCTGATTACCTCTCAAGTTCAAACTCTCAATGTGGGAACAAAAGCATCCTGAAGGAAGTCACTCCAAGTATTTCAACATGTTATCTCTCTGACTGGTCTTCAGTCTAGCCAGAGTTGGAATAAAGCTCCAGACCAGAAGAATGCTTTGCTACCTTTCGTGAGGAGGCAACTGATCATGACAGAAGTATGCCATGCTCCATAAAGATATCTGATAAGAAAAAGAGGCCGGAATCCTGACCAGATCCAACTACAAACTCCTGTTTTGAGAGGAATACAAGAGGTCACAGACATACACCAATGGTTTTGGATAAATTCTTTGAACTGCAACTGAGAAGCAGGCTGAGTGGCTCACTTGCCTTTGATGAAGAAAGCCTGAGCCAGAGGCAATCAGAATAGCAAACCAGGTTACAGAAATGGCTCTGGTAGGAGAACAAACAGGGCAAAATTTCAGAACCCGGTGCTTCAGCAGGTTACTGACATAGCACTAGTCCAGCACTGGAGCACCATCTGGTGACAAAAAGCCTGAAAAGTTTTCTGCAGGTCCCATATTGTCTGAGAAAATATGTTTTCTCTGTGACTGAGATGCTACTCAGGTGTCTGAACATTGATCCCTCCAACAGAGAATATTCGTCCTCCTCTGTCTCTCTAGCAGATATGACAAATAATCCAAAGGAAAGCAGCCCAGACTGCAAACTGCTGCAAAACTAACATGTTTTTAAATATCAGTCAAAGAGAAAGCAGTGCAAAGATATAAATTAACATGCATGTAAGTTATTTTGCCATTCTAAATATCATTACTAATGAGCAAGGGCAGGGTGCACAAGAAAGCAAATCTGCCCAAACGGTATGTAGGTCACATAGCTGTACTATTCTGGTAGTTTTTGACATGAGTAAATTCTCCTTTGTATAACATTTTCTTCCACTTCTAAATGCATTGGCAGTGCTAGACTTATAAAGCATTGATACCAGCTTTCTTTAAAATACACTCTTATCTGGAATTACAGAGAATGGAGCAGTGGTGTAGTCTGGTCTTTCCTTCTAGAATGTGTTCAGGCCTTTCTTTTTCTAGTTTCACCAAAACAACACAACAACAACAAAATCTGAGAGGGAAGAATATCATTCAGGTGAATAAAAAACTGATTCATTAAGCTATTCAGAGGGCTTCTGCTCATTGTTTTGCCTTCCACTTCACTCATGAATCTCAGTCCCTGAAGAGGCCTTCTGAACACAGCATTTTTGTATACATGACCTGGTCAGACAAGAGCAGGTCAGTGTCTGTCTGTCTGGAGGTGGTTTTCACAGGTCACATTCTTGGAAATGTGATGAGATGAGGCTGGTAGTTAGAAATTGTCTCTCTTTCCTTGACTAAGGTCCAGACCATTTGTCACAGCTGCCACAGTGAGGCAAAACTAACTTCTGCCCCCAGCTGTCCTGCTGTCCCCAGTCTGCCTCAAAGAAAACTCCCTGCAAACCACTGTCCCTTGTCTCTAACAGCTCTTTCAGGCAGGATACCACGTGGTTTCTGTCCGTGGCTAAAACTTTGAAGGTGGAACTCCTTAATCTCATGTTACCGGAGAAAGAGTTCATCCCTGGAAAGAGACTACATGTAAGAGCTCCTGGCTCCAAATCTCCATTGGATCCATACATGGCTGTGAAATTGGTTGTGCAAGTGGTCTGTTGTGGTGCAAAGTAGTTACTTAGAGAGGAGAACACATATGATAACCCATACTTCCAAAGACTGAGCAACATAATGATATGCAGTGTTGGAGAAATGTACCTGTATGTTTTTTAAAGAGACCTTTTGCTAGATGTCAGATTGATTCTATTTGCATTGCAAGACAGCTCTTGCATAATCTTTGATTCCAGTTTAGATTTCTTAGGTGAAATATCAAAACAAAACCTATAGCAACTGATGCATGAGGAATCTAAGCTTTTCCTTTTAAATAAGTGCTTTTTGTTGTATTCAGTTTTATGGTTTGGCATGTTAGAACCTGTGCACTCTGCCTAGTGGCAAACAATGCTGTTCATTGTGCATGAATGTACCAGTGATTTGGCTGGTTTGTACCGTAACTACTAACATGAACAATGAAAACACAGACAGCTTAGATTTCTCTGACATTTTCCCCTGCTGCCAGTTCTGTCAATATTTTTTTAGCACAATACTTCTTTACTCAGGTGGGTTTCTTAAATCAGTGTTACAGTTGGAAAGGGTTTTTGCAAAATACCAATATCTTTTCCATTAACTAATGTATACCTTTGATTTTGTGAAGTGATGCACTAATTCAGTTTCTTCACCTTGACAGGAGGCTCAGAGACACATTAGGTGGTTCCACTGAACCATAGCCAAACATGGTCTGATGGGTCGCACCCTATATTTAAAGAAGTTTTGTCATTACAGCGAAAGGTGTCGTTTCTTGCCACAAGTCCCTCTAGATTTGGTGGTAGAAAATTACCATCTTCTACCTATCATGCAGGATGGAGAGTACACCCCACAGAAAAAAAATAATGATATGTAAGTCAGCAGATGCTGGACTCCTAATTTTCTGTATCACGTGGCATAACCATAAGCTTCAGTGTGAGCAGCAGGAGGAGCACGGTCCAAGTCTGATGGAACTGATAAGCAGAGCTGTCACTGTTGAACACTACACCCCCACGTGTCACATGCGATTTAACACCACACTGGAAGTTGTAGAACTCTGATCAGCAGTTTCTTCCAGAGATTGACAGTCCAACTGTGTTGCCATGCAAGTCCTACTGGAAATTTCTCATGTTTGTGTCTTGCTTAGATTCTGCTTAGTCCTTCTGCTGGACCTCTCTGAAGGACTTGGTGTGGCATTCAGAACCCAGGTGGAGAGATGGGAACAGAAGCACTGACTGGTTAATTGAGTAGAAAGAACCTTAAAATTAAGAGTATTCTACATGAGTAGGAGGAAACAGTGTTTTATGCTGTGATGAGCCAGAGCTCTGTAAGCTATTTCTTTGCAGAAAGGAACAGATTGGACTGTGAGTCACTCTGAAAGTAGCTTGATCCTTTTATAACTCAGTGCAACAGGTCTTCCACATATGAGTTATGACGTTACTGAAGGTATGTAATACAGACAGTGCTTCATTTCCCTTCTGTCATTCACCCACTCCCTGGGAACCAGATAGCACAATAAACTAATGCTGCAGATAAACCCAACTTGGCTTTTACTTAGAGACCAAATGACACTCATATTCCAAAACTGACTGGCAAAGAACAGGAAAGGAAATTAATCCATAGTCCTTTCTTACATCCCTGTTGGTGATTGCCTGCTGTCATGGCTCTCTTTCTCTCAGTCATATCACTAGATGAGTTGGAAAAATGGTTAAAAATGCAGAGAAGGCATTCCAGCACATTCTTTATTGGGCACTGAAACTGTACTGCATACTGCATTTTTTTACACCAAAAAGTATTAATACTGCTGATGTTTTCACCATGCACCAGACAAAACTGAAGTTCCTATGCCCATTCCTTTACTCATACATCTGATTTGTTATGTTTTTGATGGTGTGAGTTAACCAGTCAAATCAGTGTGAGTTGTTACAAAGCAAGTTACATAGCAAGAAGAAAGATCAGAAATCTGAGCTGGATTCAAAGGCCGTTCACCAAACAGCATGAGTCAACTGTGTTTGGAAGCGCACGAAACAGAGGTTTCACCCTAACCTGAGAAATCTATAGGATGCATAGGCTTGCCAGATTCAGTAGGAATATAGCAGTTAGGAACAGACACCGTGTAGTCTTAAAACCTGTTTCCCTCTGAAATGTATTTTGTTCTGCTTAAAATGAACAGTGAGCTCTAAGGGAACCGCCTAGAAGGAGCAGGACAGGTACAGACACTGCCAGTCCCCTGAAAGCATTCCAGCCCAGGGTCTAATCTGAGAGCTGGGGAAGTGTATGGGTTCACTGACACAACAAGGAGAACCTTTGACTGGAACAGAGCAAGAAGAACCAGCTGGGCCAGTTGGGAAACTAGGCACATCTTTTCCTTTGCCCTCTCTCAATTTCCCGGCACTTACCTGTCCTTCAACTCAGACTTAGCCAGGAATACCACATAGGAAGGTACAAAATGCTAATCTGTGGAAGATAAAAGTGGTGTGGTGAAAGTACTAACTGTCTTTCCAGGTCTGGAAGTCCTTGTGTTTCAGAGCACAGCAGGGAAAACTATTCATGTGCTTTGAAAGTGAAATCTTTTGAGAGAGGCTGGATAACATAAATATATTGCAGTGAAAGAAAAAAAAGTACTCTTCTTTTATATCCACTATTTCTGGCCTCAGAACTACAAAGAAGTTTGTCATACACTCATCCTCTCCCTCTCTCCAAAATCAAAAGAAATAGACATTGCAATGGGTAGGATTTGGAGATCTCTGGGTCTCCTTTTCTTTGGGCAGGAGGCAATTCTAGTCGAGAAATCACACCTCTTCTAAAGAACAAATGCACTGTTTTCTAAGTTGGCTTGTTGGGAGAGTGTAATTCAATTTTATATATGTCTAATAGACATTTATTAATCATCTGAAGTTTCAAAAACCACAGTCAACTCTTCCCAGTAGAAGCATATATTTTGTGCAATTTTAAGCCATTTTTGCCTTTTCAAAGACCAAGGAGAAGCAAGATAAGCTTCATGATAAGACATCTGGATCTCAGATTTTCAGAAGAAACACTTCATTGTAAATATCTATATACCAAAAGAGGAATGGATGGTTTCCAACACTTGCTTTTCCAAATCCATTGCATGATCGAGATCTGTATGAAGAGGGGAATGCCAAATTTCTACCACCACAGTCTTCCAGAGACCGAGCCTTGTTAATCAAACTGGTCATCCATTCATCTACCATGAGTTTCTGATGAACTCACCAGAATACACTGTAACACAAACGCAGATTTAAAACAGGACTTACTGTAAGGCACATGGTGGAGGCCACACTATTTGCAGCTCCATGGTTGAGTTCTTGTGACAGAAGAACAGTTTTTCTTCAGTCTCCCCTCTTAGCCCATCTGTTCTTTTAAGGTTAAGATAGATCTTTGTGATCAACCAATCTGCCTTCCCAGGGAAGGCGGGCTCTATGCCTTCCGCACTCTTTCTTCTTGAGTTGGTGCATTTTAATGCATCAGAAATCAAATAATGGCAGTGGTTAAGCATATGTCATAAACTTTAGTTGGACACTTCAATGATTAATTATCATCACAGGTGCAAATGTGCATCATTTAACGTTTGAATTTGCTCAGCTTCAATTCCAATTATGGTATTTCTTTGTCTCTGTCTACTAGATGCAAAAGCCATGTGCCATTTGATTTGTTTCTACTGGTAGTTTTGTTCTTTTGGGTCATTTTGAACATACTTAGCAACCCTGGAAATTGTCCTTGTGTCACTGGAATATAAGTTCTTAGAATAAACTCTTAGGATAAGTTTCTAGAATTGTCAACTAGATCTGTATCCATTTAGTGGCTAATGTGCCAGGTTAATTCCAGCCTTGATGGGGAGCACCATCCAGCGCCATGCCAAAAAACACTCCAGACATCTACAGGTGGGATGTCCATTAACTTCCATTTCCCATGCCCCCTTTAAACTTTTTCTTATTGTGTTAACCAACAGCAAAACCAATGACATTAAAATAAACCTCTTCAAGGTCTAGCCCAAAGTTACAGCAAGGCTAAGTTGTTTTAAGGTGCTATTTCTTCAAGTGGCAGTCTTCTGGTGGGGGAAATGGAAGGGAGAATGAAGGTGCAGCATGGCTTGATGCAGAGCATACTCTCCCATAAAATGTGATGGGGAAGAACTTGGCAATGGAAAAGGGGGATGATATTTAGAGCAATACTAAAGAATGTTGGCAGCAGAATCCTTGTCTAGAATATGTTCATCCTCATATTGAGCATGTCACAGGCACTTGAGAAAAATTTCTGCCAGAACACAGCCAGAAAGCGCTGAAGGCAGAGGAATCTAAAATCAGCCCTTTCTTCTACCTTGTTCTTCCAGTCTCTCTCCTTTGTGGAGAGCACTACTGCCCTGTGAGAAAGCTGTTCAGCATTCATCCTTAAGCTGTCCTGAGACTAAAGAACTCTCTACAAAAACAGAATACAAAAGAAAGAACAACAGCTCATTGAATTCTGGTATTTTTCTTACAGGGGTAACATTCTACAGAGCTTGCATGAATTCATGAGGAAAATCATTGTCCAAACATATAAGGAGTTTGGAACAGTTCCTTACCTCTTGGAGTTACAAAAACATCAGGGTTTGATCTTTTGAGACTGGACAGAGGTAGAAATCCTTGCTATAAAAAAAAGACAACTGAGACAGGAGCCTGAGCTGCAGGCCAGGTAGGGTTTGCCCACAAGGACCTCAAGAAGCCACAAAAACATAGGCAGATAAAAAAAGTGAGCAGACTACAGAATGACTTGGGCTTAACACTCTCTGGGAGAGTGACACAAGGACTTGAGTCATCGAGGCATGACAGACAGGAGGTAACCTGCAAGAATTCCCATGTCCCAGCCCAAAACTCATTTAACTTTTTCTCTGCAGGTTTGGGGCAGCTTCTGTGCATTAGCTCTCACCAAAGATAAAGCAGGAGACATGAGGGAAGTGTGCAGCAGACTTTAGTCTGGAAGGAGAATGCCTCAGAGGAATGCCTGGATTTTGCATGTAAACTGCTATTTGGTTGATCTTGTGAGACTACAGAGATAGGGCTTTTGAATTATTTTAGTATCGGAGCAGGATGGCTAGGAAGTGTCTTGGGAGAAGAGTCATTAGACAACAAATTCAGGGGAAAAAACTGTTGGTTTTCACTAGCAATGTTAATAGCAATATGCATTTCTTCCTTGCTGAAAATGCTACTGATGGTATACATGGCTATTGTCAAGTGACCAATAACTGACAGGAGTGCCTGCCATGTGCAGGGGGGAATTCCTGCTCTCTGGTACTCCAGTCTTCACAGTGCAACATTATTGCACTTTATCTAAAAAGCTAAACCTTTAAAAAACAAAGCTAAAAAACAAACCTGATGTTGATGTTTCTAATTGAAAAAAGGGAACATTTAGAATTTCCATGTATTTTTAGTTCTGTAATATTTTTCAAATCTTTTTACATCAGGAAAACATATTTTCTGCTCCTCATTAAGTCTGATATCAAATGGCGTTACTGGGATATGTGATCCCCTTGGGTTCAGAAGAGTCGGAAGCAATACAACCAAATGCTTTTCCTCAGTTGTTGGACAGCAGTGTAATCTAAACCAGTCTGGCTCTTCTGACAAAACCAGCTATATAAAAAAGCAGAGGTTTTTGATGAAGCAAGTGTTACTTAGCTATGATGTGGTCCTCTTCAATGCTTGATTTGAAAGATCTGTTACACTCTCAGAAATCCACTGTCTATGGAAAAGAATCCTTCCAGCTTCTATTCCCCCAGATTTGAAGAATGTCAAATTTGCAAGCTCTGGGTTGTGTGGACATGTATTAGGGATCTCATATCCACAGAAGTAAATTAAACTTGGTCTAAATTGCTCTAAGTAATAAATATGCTGCTTCTAATCAGCTGCAACTCTACAAGCTGTGAATGTGAGTGTGTGTGTTTCTGTGGGTGGTGGTGCATTAACTGTTGTGACCTGTAGAAGGTGCTGATTCAGATCTGTCGGGACAGCATTGGGCAAACTGAAGCAACAGATGTCTTCATGGGAAAAGTTGGTGCTTAATTCTGAGAAGCCAAGTTGACATGTTCTCACATCTTCTGTGTTTTTCCTTACTTCTTGAGCTATTATGTACCTAGTGTATGCAGACTGAGACACCTTATGCTCTGACCTTGCAAATGGATATTTTTAAAAATAGACTCCTGAGGTGTAGGTGAAAGAATGCTTAAAGCACTCTTGTAAGCAAAAATCAGGATGGAGCCAAACTTTCCCGAACACTGAACCAATAAGCCATTTTAAATCAGCTGAATTCAAAAAGGACAGATGAACCCCCATGATGCTGTCTAAGCAGTAGCCCTCTGTGCGCAGCAGCTGATGCCAGAACAGAAAGGCTGCACTGCAAATTTACAATAAAAGAGCCTGGAGTGCATGTCGGCAGTGCCACACTGCTGTGTTCAGGTGAGAGGATGACCTGGTCACTGTGCACTGTCACACAGCCAGAGCCAGTACTGTGCAGCAAGAGAGTCCAGGCTTCTGAGGCATGTGCAAAAATGTCACAAACTTAAGCAGCATGAATGACAGTCAAATTGAATCTCCATCCTGAAGAAAAAAGATGATAAACAGAAAAGGGCAAGAGCTAAATGTATGTTAGCAAATAATACAAAGATGTCAAGGAGACCTTAATGCAAGCAAATAAAAATCACCATAATTAACATTCCCCTGCTTTCATATTGTAAAAGAAGTGTGACAAGTCAAGGGAGGTGATTTGTATTTGTAACTTTGGAGAAGATGAACCCTGTTGCATTCTAGCTGGTGTTGGGAGACCAGAGGGGCTGGGTGCATCTGGGCTTCATTTCTGATTATAAGCAATTAGGCAGAATAAGTCTGGTCAGATCCCAGGTGCACAAATAACATGGGTTACACTATATATCTGGTTATGTTGGTGATTGCAGGTTCATGAACAGTGTGGTTCACAAATTCAGTGCTGTAAATCTGGTCGAGTTCAACAAGAACTTTTATGACCACAGAGGCACTCTTAACCCTGCTCCGCCCAAGGCTGATCTGTGATGGAGTCTTTTCCCAGGAGAGTGAGGGAAAGCATGCAGCCACACAAGGCCTGGCTCTATCACCTCTGTCCTGTCTACAGGAGAAGCCTATTAACTTTTAGCTTGTGAAGAGCAGATCCTGCCCAGCTCTAGGGAAGTTAGTAAGCTAATGGTTTTTGAGACCAAAATCATGTTTAGAATTCACCATCACTATCTCTTACTGACTAGTTACTACAGATGAGCTGGAAGAACAGTGAATATGCTCCTGTTAAGTCTCCCCTGATTCAGCTATATAGGATTATGACAGGACTTCTGTTTCTAGGTAACACTGCAGTAGAAATAGTGACTTTTCTCTTGTTATTCTTCCTCCACAGTATACTTTTCTTTTTCACCTTTACTCATTTGATCAGCTCCAGATATACTCAATGGTCACCAGTCCACTTATATTGACACTGCTGTGACTAGTTGGACTGAATTTGCATAGCCATTTCTGTAAAGCATGATTTTCAAAGGAGGGCTACCTGTATGCAGTACATCCAAGAGCCAGCACTAATAAAATTCTTAAAATGAAAGGTATTTTCAAAGCCAAAGCTGTGGCGTGATCCAGACTAATCTTAGCCATTCACAGGACCAAGTTCGACTNACCCACGATCTTCATCCCCAAGACCACCGAAGAGCCCGGCCCAGGAAAAATGAAAACCAGTGCGCAAACTCAGATGGGAGGAGCGCAGGGCGGAGAAAATGGAAATTATTTCTCGGAACTGATTAGAATAAGCCTGCCCATTCTAATAAAATAATGTATATGTGTAAGGAAATAATGAATACGCATATTGTACCTGCATTTAAGCAAACCTGTGAGCACAGACAGGTGTGCATGCCTTTGGTGGACCAATCCCCCATGCACCCAGCATGCTGAATAAACCTACCTTCTCTACAACTACCCAGTTGTGGGGTCTTTTCCACGCATCATTCTTCACTAAAATATTTCTGATTCTTCTTCCTTGTTAGGTTAGCTTCAATTAAAACTCATTGCCTCTAAATGTTACTTGGCTGCATGTAGCTCTACATCCACAGGAGGGGGCACTTGAATAAGATTTTAAGCAGTGTGGTGAATACCTCTATTTTATATCTTTCTGAGTGCAGTGGTTCCATTTGTTGGAGAAGGGGAAGAGCTAAAAGATGATGAAAGGTCATGGAAACAGACTGAATAACACAAGTCATGAATGTGCTGCAGAGCTCTTCTAATAGGTGGATCTTGCACTGTTTCAGTCAAGTTTTGCTTAAAATAAACTAATTCAAAGTGCACAGATAAAAAAGGTAATCCGTTAAAAGAAATAAAACTGAGTCATATTATTCCTTAGTCTGAAAACTGTATTCTTTACTTCAGTGGGAAATATGGCATTTTACAAGAAAGTGTTTGTTTCCTGTTTAACATTCACACACAGACATCTAGAGGATTGAACCAAAGTACAAACTGCTAGCAGTTCAACAGCCTGAAAGGTCTAGAGTTCTTAGTCTTTGCTAAAAAAGAGATTTGTTTCCAATACTTGCCTGGAGTACATCCATGTTTCCTGAGGGGAACAATGAATAAAGGAAAACATACTTCCACATGCATTATCATGCATGCACATCAGCTGCACAGATGGGTCAGGCCTTTCTGAGTGAAAGGGCTTACCTAAGCATGAGCAAAGGAGATGTCTAGTTCTGCTAGACCATGTTTCTTGTTATTTACCCCTCTCTGAGCCCTCTCTGGATTCTTATGACTGATCAGGGTGCAGAACCTTGGAAGAATCAATTTCTAGCTCTGGTGGACTTGAAGATTTTCAAAACTGAAACTATGAAAGAGGCAGGCACAAGCTTAAATGCCAATAGGACTGAGACGTCCACCCCTAGACTCAATGGCAGAGTCCTGTACAGATTTCTAAAGATTATTGCTCCTCCTTCCACCCTTGCTTTTGTCCAGTTTAAATCCTAAATTCTAGATATCAACTGCTGCTCAGGGCTGGAGGCAGGGCTCTGTCTCTACAGAGGATGCAGGGACCCATTTCTGCCTCCTCAGGCTCATGCATGGAACTGAAGTGAAGATGTCTCAGTGTAGATCCACTACTGCCATAGCATGAGTATTGCTTATAGATTCAAAGCTTCTCCTGAGCCGGAATAGATTCCTCTAATCTGAACAGGGACAAGGCAGAGATGATTGCAGACCTCAAGAACCAGACTGTAACACTGAGGAGAGGAAAAAATTAGAGAGGGGGTATGATTTAATTAGCAGAGCTTCTTGCTTTTCCCTTTCTTATTAGCAAGTGGTGGCAGATGTGGTTCCTATTGTCTTCCTGGGGCCATCCACCAGTCAGAAATTAGGTCCTGAAAACAGGTCTTGTAACAAGAATGCTTAGCTATGGCAGGAAAGAAAAGAGAGGAAGTAGTGAAGGTCCACTATTAAATTTATCATATTAATCCTATTCTTTTTGATGACTAACTCATAAACAATTATTTTGCTGCTGTCAATATTATGAACTCCATGTAGGAGAACACGTGGCTGGAGAATATTGTCGCGGTGAACGGAGTC
>WBMV01000499.1:0-12815 GCA_013396655.1 Campylorhamphus procurvoides | reverse complement strand
AATTTGAACACACCTTTGGAGGCCACNTTGGAGGCCACTGTATGCCTTTGTCTTTTTGTCTTTGACCACAAGGAAGATGCCCATTGGCCGCGGCAAGCCAACCAGATGAAGGGTGGAGATGAGCTTTGATTAAGTCACCTTTTCTAGGCCCCTCTCCATGTGGAGCAAGCAGTGCTCTCCTTGGAAAAGGCTGCTTGGTCATTCATGATGCTGCCGAACCAGGCTGTCATCTTCGGGTCAGTCTCGAGCAACCAATGTCCTGAACCGCCTGCATGCAGGGTTGGGGCTGTGGCTCCCAGTGCACCTTCTCACCTGCACTTTCATCCCTCACCTGTCCCTACAGGGCTTTGTGAGTGTGGGAAGATCCCTAGATCCTGCACAATGGATTTTTTGGGTGAGGCACAGCGTGCACAGAACTGGTCCCACCCTTTACTCCTAAGGTTCATCTGCCAGGGCCAAGTGAGCTTGGACGGTGACAGTGAAGTCCTCAGGGCGTAGGTTTGGTTAGAGTGTCCTTCTCTTAGATGGATGGCCTTACAGGGCTAAGCGAGCTCCATCTACCTGGGTTTGGAGTTAGAGTTGTCCTTCTCCTAGAATGGTTGCTGGGGAGCTAGTGAGCCCATCCTGCCCGTGGACACACTTTGTCTGACCCTTCAGTTGAGACCTGACTAGCATGGGAGACCCTACCGGAGACACGTATCACTGCACAGCTCGCAACCTCATAAGGGCACACAAGCTTCTCCCCCATGACAAGGGGGTGTCCATGGAGAAGCTCAGTGTAGAAGTAGGAAAATTACATTTACATGTCTTTGTAACTCCAGTAACATTTAACAACTGCAAACTCCCTTAATAAACCATGGAATTTTTGTAGTGTGGGGAGGAAGAACTGAATCCAGTGTATCTGCATCCCACCTCAGTTCTTTAACCCAAAGGCAACCTTTCCTTTTGCCCTTGGTGAGCAGGTGGCTGCACACTGAGAAAGGGGGAAGGGAAAACTCAGTTGTTTCATCAGGGAATTTTATCAGAAATAGGTCTCTTAAACCCTATTATCTCCCACAGCCCTTGGAGTCAATCCAGGAGTCCCAGCAGTGAATAGGTGCACAGGTATTTGCCAACTTCCACATCCTGACAGGTTTGGGCATTTCTCACTTCTACTTCGCATCCGGGCCTTCTGTCAGGAACTGTTGGGAGAGAGAAGAAGAAAACAAATTATTAAAAAAACCCATAGGCTGGTTGTGGAGAGAGAGACAGAAAGCAAGGATGGAGGCCAGAGGGCATGGAGAATGGGATGTAAACTTGGTGTTACTACTTCGTGCACACTCTGATACAACATCAAGCCTAAAATGTGTGAGGCAGGCTGTGCTGAGCCAGCACAGCCAGGAATACCCAAGCCAGGAACAGAAGGACTGAAATAATGAATGAAGGAGGATCCACAGTCTCTGCAGGCTGTGTGATTGCCTAATACCAATCAAATGCCTTCGGGGGGACTCAGGCACTTTGTGTGACATAGAATCACAGAATATTGTGAGCTGGAAGGACCCACAAGGTTCATCCAGACTAACTCTCAGCCCTGCACAGACATCCCCACAATCCCACCCTGTCCCTGTTCCATTGTCCAAGCCCTCCTGCAGCTCTGGCAGCCTTGGGGCCATGCCCACTGTCCTGGGGAGCCTGGGCAGTGCCCACCACCCTCTGGGGGAAGGACCTTTCCCTGAGATCCCACCTGACCCTGCCCTGGCACAGCTCCAGCTGTTCCCTTTGGTCCTAGAGAAAATCACACCTTCCCAGTTTAAAATAGAACTCGTTCTACACTAGGTATAGATACAAATGAGGAGGAAAACTAGCAAAAAAATGCATGTTATAGACACAGATATATATAACATGGAGCAAAATACTTGGATCTCTTGCACCCTACTACTTTACCTTTCTCGCCTCATCCTCTTCTCCTTCTCTGTCAAGCCTCATTATTATCCCTTAAATACAGCAGGCTCACAGATTTTTCTGTTTTATTTCTAAGTCTTCCAGCAAGGGGCTTTGTTTTCCACTATTTTTGATCTTCCTACTATAATTTGAGCTAGTGGAAAACAAAAATAACACTGAAACTCAACCAGAGGTTCTCAGCATGGGGGACCACCCAGGTCAGTACACTCAATATCACTGTCAGGTGTTCCTTTGCCACCAGAATAACAATTAAGTAAGCAAAATCAAACAAGGAGAACATTTGAGGAAGAACAGCCAGCAAATAAGGTTAGCTTATTATTTCATGTAAATACACAAGACAGTACTGCAAACTCTCCCACACTCTTATATTGAGACTTTGCTGTTACTCTTGTGTATTTCTTTAATGCTGGGCTTTAAGTTTCAGATGTGAAGAGATCTACAGCCCAAACTGAATCCAAGAGCTTCTCTGGACACACAGCCCATCTGAACACCAGGACATGCACAGCTACAGATCTATTAATATTTCATCCTGATATGTATTTTTAATCAAAAGACCTTAAAGTCCAGTAAAATCTCCAGTTTCTATATTCCAGTCTTTAGATGCTTTCATTAATAAATAGTTTACAGGATACAGACCTTACACAAAAATGTCGAGATTGGAAAGATTTACATGGATTTCTAGGATGAGAATACACAAAAATAAACTCTGTATCTTAAAACTCAGTACCAAAATACAGTTCACCATTTTAGAAAGAGAGTTACAAGTGAAAAAGTTTCCATAAACAGGAGACATTTGAAGTGGCATTTTAATAATTTATTTCAATTACACCATTGCAGTGTTCCCTGTAAATTCAAATCCAAACTGCAAAGAAGAAGAAAAATGAAAAGGAAGTAAAACATTACAGATCTTTGTGACATATAGATACTTTAATTTTTAAGGTGGAATCCCATGCTATATTGGGATTCAAACTGCAAATTCCCCGACTTGGTCATTTTCTCTGTGTGACTGACTGTGAAACATTTGACAACAAAAATTTACAGCAGAATAAAGTGGCAAGAAATTCCTCTGGGAGAAAAAAAAATTACATTTCCTAAAGGTCATCTTTGGAGGTTTTCAAACATTTCCTCCCTTAGGCCATCAAATAAACTATTTAAATTCACTGACAATTGACTAACAATTCTGGAACCTTGTGGTTGAGAGCTTGGAAAAAATGAAGATTTATGATCTGACTTTAAAGATCACAGAGCCTCCCTGGTCTTGTACAAGAGGTGATTCTGAAGGCTCTGCTCCCTGTTTGACACCCTTGGGGCTGAACATTTTGCCTTTTCCACTGAAGGCAAAGGCTGTCCTGCACTGCACCTGAAAATCGGTTTTGAAATCATCAAAAATAGATATTTAACACTGAGTTCCTATATTCAACCTACCTGAATTAAATGTTTCAACGAACAACATTCACTCTCAAATTCAAACTGGCCCATAGCAGTCTATACAGAGTATGACAACTATTTCCATTTTGCATATAAATTTCTAGTACATTTATGGAAGTTAATAATCAATTCAGTTAAATCAAAAAAGCTTATTGAACCAGGTGAACTTGGCATCTGGAGGGTTCTGCAACTTGATAAATCAGGCTACTTAGTAGGTGTTTTTGTAAGAAAAGGATGGAAAAGACCTCCAAGATCATCAAATCCAAGCTTTGACTGAACACCCCTGTGCTCACTAAACCATAGAACTAAGTGCCATGCCTGCTAATTTTTTGAACACATGCATGGTGACTCCACCACTTCCCTGGGCAGTTCCAATGCTTAACCACTATTTCAGTGAAGAAACTTTGCCAAATATCCAACCTGAACCTTCCCTGGTGCAACTTGAGGCCATTGGGAGTATTGAGCAGTGCACTGTAAAACACAGTTTTAACTTAACAGCCATTTATAACATACCAGGATGAAAGAAAACATTTTGTGTAAAAAAAATAAACTATAAAGTCTACCAGGATGTGTTTCTTGGGGCTGAGAAGAGCAGCTGATCCAAACCTGAACCCAGAGTAAGCAATTCCAAGGTAAGTGATATGTCAAAGCAGCAAAGTGAAAACAGGCACTGGTGGGGCTGGACCACAACAGAGCCACTAATTTGACGACGGGGCTGGAGCCCCTCTGCTCTGGAGCCAGGCTGGGAGAGCTGGGGGGTTCACCTGGAGAAGGGAAGGCTCCAGGGAGACCTGAGAGCCCCTTGCAGTGCCTAAAGGGGCTCCAGGAGAGCTGGAGAGGGACTGGGGACAAGGGATGGAGGGACAGGACACAGGGAATAGCTTCCCACTGCAAGAGGGCAGGGATGGATGGAATATTGGGAAGGAATCCTTCCCTGGGAGGGTGGGCAGGCCCTGGCACAGGGTGCCCAGAGAAGCTGTGGCTGCTCCTAGACCCCCGGGAGTGTCCAAGGCCAGGTTGGACGGGGCTTGGAGCAACCTGGGCTGGTGGAAGGTGTCCCTGCCATGGCAGGGGGTGGGATGGGATGAGCTTTAAGGTCCCTTCCAATCCAAACCATTTTATGATTACATGATTCCCATGAACCCAATACTGCTACACACCTCCTTTCTGGGTGCACTCTTGAACATTATTATCTACCATGGTAGAATTGGGAAAAAAAGTCAATTTATTGCTGTTATTAACAAAAAAGGTTTTCTTCCCTCAGTGATGCTTCCTTATGGGACAAATACTACCTGTAATCCTGAGCCTTCCCAGCACATTTTCTTTAAAGGAATAGAGTAAGTTAATAACTACTTTACAGAAAGGGTGCATTTGTATGGCATATGAAAGACAAATATTTGAGTTTCTGCTCTAACTCCTTCAGTATTTCATATCCCAGGGATGTGCCCCTCCAAGTGGGCTAGGGGTTAAGTCTGTCATACTTGGATTCTTTATTCTTGCAAACTGCAGAGTATTCTTTTTTAATTTATTTTTTTCATAATGGAAAAAAATTATGACAATCTGAATAACATTGACTTAAAAAAAGAAGACATCTCAACAGCTCATTATCCTTTGTTAGTTGACGCCAGACAACCAAAATTATTTCACTAAGAGCCAGATTTTAAGTCACAAATCTGACCATTTGCATGGCAGGCGTTGCTCCTCCTACTCTCTCTGGGCACTTACTGCCACAGCTCAGAGGGAGCCAGGTCCTGGTTTGCCACCTGTAGATTTCCAATGTCTTCATCTTGGCACCTTTTCTTGTGTAGCTTTACCACCTCATCTCCCTGGAAAGCACAGGGGTGGAAACAACCAGCTGGACAGGAGCACAGGGAATGCAGATTGAAACCAGAAACTATTCCAGAGCAGCTGGAGAACTCTGTCACTGCCTTTTGTGCCTGCCCTCTCTGACCTGACCTTCAAAGAAGGCCAATGAAACACCTCTTGCAGCCTAGAAGTTACATCTGGATTGAAAAAATAAATCACAGGGTCAACAGTACAAACTGTTTGTACTGTTTTATAACAGTACAAACCTCATTGTTTAGCCTCTGCTAACACCTTTCTATTCCACATACACTTAATTAGAGAGACATCTCAACACCTCTTCCCCTCCTAACAGTCTCTTTCTATTGCAAGAGTTAGCTGCTTTTTTCCCATCAAATTTGTCTGAGTCAGAGTTTGGCTTGAAATTTGTCCCTGCTTTATCTGATGAGGAGACAGCATGACCCAAACTTCATCTGTTTTTTTCCAGATATAATCTATCACCTAGTCTAATAAAAGATGCTTGGTATATCTTCCTATGAATTTTGCATCTCTCGGACCTCTGGGCAAACACAATTCCAAGCTCACTTTCACTAGTTTCTTAGTGAGATACCCTTCTCTTCCGGTACCAAATGGAATTGCTTTATTCAGTTTCTTTGGAGGATTGCTGTCAGAACACTCCACAAAGTTCATGAGAAAATAGTCATATTTAGTACTCAGGCTGTATTTTCCACATTTACTTGGCATGTTGAACCATGTCTCAATGTTTAGGTAATATATACAACATATGTAAGAGCCACCACAGCAAAGACATGCTGAAAAGCTGCTTTAATGCATGTGACTTCTAATTATCTGATCTGATGCACTTTTTATACACTCTTGCTGAACACAGGTGTTTTTCTAAAGCTGTTTGCCAAATCCAGAAAGTATAAAGGAAAGTTTACTCCATGCAGGAAACCTGTGGCCTGAGAAGAACTTTGTGTCTCTAAGACTGGTGTCTTATTTTCACACAGAATTTCTTTTTGCTGAATATGTGCTGCAGTGACTGCCTTTTATGCAAAAATCTGTGATAAAAAAACCTAAACCCAGTCCTGCTAAGAATGAGCAACTGGCAAATATGGTGAGTAAAGGTGTTACTTCAAACATAGGAGAAGGCTTTTTGAGATCACTTGAATGAGCTTCCAATCTTGTTTAGATGCAAACAGCATATGTGCCACTCCTCTGGAGCCCAGTTTTTGTTGTTTCCAGGTTCTCAAATCTTATTTGGACATTTTTCTGACTTGTGGTGTGGGGAAATGATCAGTTGAATACAGACAGCACAGGAGATGCTCATCTGTCTGCCCTCTTTCCAGGAGGGAAACTCCCTCAAACTCAGGAATTCAGAATCACCTTTCTCACTCTTTGGGAGCATTTCAGTATCACCTGAGATTTACTCATCTACTGATAGTTCCTTGTGTCCTCCAGATGAACCAGAACACCAAGGGCTGTGTTCAGCATCCGACCTGCCGGGGACTGACACAGAGCAATGAAATGCACTCACATGGAAAGAACTCCCGATTTCTGCACTGGAGTTTCCCTCAGATCTCTGGAGTGACAGGTGCCCATTATTTACCTCTTAGAGAGGCAACAGATTAATGGGACAGTCTCACATTCACTCCAAGTTGTTTCTTATGGGGCTGAATGAGCCTTGCCAACAGTTCTCTGCTCCTGCTTTGGGATCCCGTTCTTGTTCACTACATCCTCATTCTGTAACATTGAGCACAGTCTTACATAGCAACAGATACCTAAAAGTAGGTACTGAAGCACTACTAAATGTACTACTGAAGACTCCCAAACAATGCAAGGCTGACAGTCATCTGGCCAATCATTCTCCAAGACTTTGGGAAGGGTTCTTCTTGGATAGCTAATGTCAGGAAGTCCAAAACCCAAAAGAATTTTAACAGAGGTCAAACTCCTCGACCTGATGATGAAGAGCTGTTGAGAGGAGAGAAGCAGCGAGACAGGAGATACAGCACTTATTTGGAGATATTTCTGTCAGTAGTGCCATGTTTTTACCTGCCCATCACTAACAAACATGGGCTTATATTACATTTGTGATTAAATTGGTATTTACATATATGGAGAAAAAGCAGCCTAAAAGAGCCTCATAGCTTTGCATCCTTTCAAGAAATTTTACAGTCAAGAAAATATTAAAAAATTGTTCTGTCTAGAGGCAGAAGATAAACAAAAGGTCTTACAGTCTGAAAATGAAGCCAAAACACTTCAGCAGTCAGCAATAAATAACCAAAATAGAAATGAGGAAGAAAAAAAAAAAAAGAAGAAAACAGCCTCCCAAAAGAGGTGCTTAATAGAATAGAGCTGGATTGGCAAGATCTTCAAAACATAGAAAAGTGGGCAGGAAAGGGGCCAGGTGCTGTTATTGTCAGAACATGTATTTTATGAGCTAGAACGTGATCTGTGAAGTTCTCCAAAGAATACCTGTAATCTACACACATTTCCCCCAAAGAAATTCTGTTATTTAAGATTCCCTTCTCTTCTGATACGTGACATGGGTGTAAGACATCTAAACATGAATGCAAAGACCCTTTTAGTGCACTTCACAGCAGCTCAGGCTGTAATGGAAAGCCAGGGTTATGCATCTCATTTTTAGTTGCACTGGATACATGATTGCCTTCTTGAGTGGCAATCACAAATTATTATCAAAGGGCAACATAAATGGCATTCAGATTTCAATGGCTGAGCTCATTACGACGTTTAGAGCACTTACGGCTTATTGTGAGTTTTGCTGATTGCTGCTTATCCACAGATGACAAATATTGCAGAGCACCTCCGACAACCAGAGCCATTCTCTCCAATTCTGTATCTCAGCTGACTCCTTGTTTCGTAGGTAATTTGGCTGTAGTCAGCAGCCTGCAGGGAAAAGACAGGAGAAAACTGGCAGTCAGCTTGAGCTGGGTGTGACATCAGCTGTCCGACCACACAGGGAAACTGGGGTCAGTTCATGTGACAGGAGAAACTGAAATGTTGCAGACTTCCTGAGGGACTGAAAGCCCAAATTGTCCCATTTTGTCACAACTGGAGTCCAGTAAGCCCTTTCCAACCTGCTCAACACAAGACAAGTATCAAGGAGAATTCAACTGAGGTACATTTCCCTGTAGGAACAGCAATAGGAGAGGGAGGGGCTGGAGCCAAGGCCTTGGCAGAGGTGTTGGAACTGAAGGTGTCTTCCAACCCAAATCATTCTATGATTCCCTTTCAGAGTAGCAAACAGCAGCTTCAAAAGGCAGAATTATGGAGACACTATTTTTTTTTCAGACCAGAATCGAACTTATTAACATCTTTCTGTTTAGAGCTTAAAAAAGTGACTGTACAGGTGAGTTAGTTGTGTCTGGGCTGGCACTGTGGAAATCAAATCCCTCCCTGCTGATTAGCCATCACTCCAAGGCAAGTTAAAGGCTGATAAGGAGACTCACCAATTACAAAATCAATCAAGTGGTGTCAAGGACTGGATCTATTCCACTGGACTGGTTTTAAGTCTCTGGCAATGCTGCTTTGTAAGCAGTGCTCTGTGTGTGCTTGAGAAAGAGGTGAAAATCTTGGCTGAGGCAAAACTTGCTCTGTCAGACACATACTTGGTCAGGCCTTGGAGCTGCTGTGAGTAGGATCTCCCAGGTGTGTAAAACTCTGAGACCACTTGCCCACTAGGACTTCTCATGACAGTGTCATAAACTACTTCATGCATCACTTGCCAGAATTTGTTCTGTAACAGGCAAAATAAGTGTAAAATATCCATTCCACTTTCCTGACCTGTTAGCAGCTTTTCCTAACAGGTTAATCAAAGATAAGGATGCTCTTACTTGTGCATTGTTTGCACATGTCCTGTTCACTCTGGCTTTAATTTGCTTTCCCTGCATTGCCCAAGAGAAAAGACTCCTCAGTGTCAGCTAACACCTCTCAGGGACAGAGCTCCTCAGGTAATGAAAATTACTGTGTTCAGTACTTCAATGCAAATGATTAGAAGCTTTACGAAAGGCACTTAAAATCATGGTAACACCCAGTAATACAGGAACCAAACATGTGAAAGAGAGTGGGTTTAGACTGGATATTAGGGAGAAATTCCCCTCTGTGAGGGTGGGCAGGCCCTGGCACAGGTTGGGCAGAGAAGCTGTGGCTGCCCCTGGATCCCTGGAAGTGTCCAAGGCCAGGCTGGACGGGGCTTGGAGCACCCTGGGCTAATGGAAGGTGCCCCTGCCCATGGCAGGACATGGCACTGGATGATCTTTAAGGTCCCTTCCAAGCCACAACATTCTATGAATGTGATTGTATGAAATTATAGCTTTGTCTTTAATCTTCATTAAATTTCATTTTTCTTCCTTACCTACATTTCTTAGCTTACTTTCTTACCTTACTTTGTATTTCATGCAACAATCGGACTAAAACCAATCTCAAGAACTCATCAACCCATACTTAACTCTAAAAGAGGATCCTCTATACACATCTCTCACACAGAGTTTTAGAGAGCTTTAAATATGATTTCAAAATGTCCACAGAGGAGCTATTGCAGTCCCTCTCTATCCCACATCTACCACAAGTCTTGCCTGTTTAAAAGTCACAACCACAAAGTGGAGGAAAATGTGTCTCCTTCTGCTGTTTTCTATATCACTTCATTAAATGCACATTAACAATAAAACAGCATCCTTTTCTTTGGTGACATTTGTAACCATCTGGTGTCAAAAGAGTTGGTAAAGCAGATTGGCCAACCCTTACCCACATTTCACAGACATGTGAGACCAACCAAGGAGAGGCTGAGGCCAGAGCCAGCTGAGCCCAGGGGCTCCCCTGCTAAGGCTGTGTTTGAGTGCCCATCAGGGATGCGTTTGAGTGCCCATCAGGGATGTATCGATCACGCCAGAAGGAACCAAAATCTACCAACCAGAATTCAAGTTTTCATCATGCACCAAAATTATTTAACTTTTCTAGAAGATTTTTCCCCAGGGCAGTAGCTCAGGGGATGTATTAGTGTTGTCAAAGAAAAGCACACAAACGATGTTTGTGTCAAGCAAAGTATCTCAGACTGAAGATGAAGCCACTTACAGACACTTGAAAAACATTGAATTTTCTCACCAACAGCACAGTCTGCTAAGCTGTGACCCAAAGAAAACTTCAGCAATGAACTACCCTGGCTGGTTTGCACTATTCTTTCTCTCTGCTGAGATCTCTTCATTTGTTTGCTGGAGGAAACAGGGTGGTCTATATTTTAAGTTCTTCCTGAAGGTATTGGTAGTCACAGAGAAAACCTGTCCAAAGTCTTCTCCTGCCACATTGCTCCTCTGTCACACGATGCAATGATTTACATTAATAACAGTAGACTGCAGAGGAGACCTGCTGAGCCTTTAATAAACTTCCTTTCTCCAATCACTTAAAACGTTCTTTAAAGTTGCAACTGAAGTAATACAAAGCCTGCATAACAGTACACTTGACATTTATGATCTTGGCAATAAATCTGATTTTTGTTTTTACAATGTCTGCTTTTGATTAACTGTAAAAAGTTTACTATAAATACTTCTAGAGAAACAGTGGAATGGTTAATAAACTATATTTTGCATGATAATACTAAATTATAATGGAATAAATGCCTTGAATCTTATACATTAAATTCAAAATACTGCAAAACCCAAATGCTCACAAGTTCAACTTTCCTTACTGTTGCCATTAGGGAATAATTATGAGGTAGCGCCAATTTCTTCTAGCCTTGGCATCTATTAATGTAGTGCACAATTCTGTACAGGCTTTAAGTTAAAAGTTCAATGTTCAAATATAAGCAATGTTTGTAATGCATCATAAACCCCCTTATTTTTCATAGTACAGCACGATTAAGCTACAAAAGCAAGAGATTGTAATCTAGACTTGAAAGCCTAAGGAAACCCCCTCCACTATTATTATTTTTCAATATAACACAAATGAAACCCAATTATGCCAGAATTCTGCCACAGAAAAGACCTGGCAGTGAACTGTGTGGGGTGCAATTCCATCACTTCAGGAAACTGTCTCACCTGCTACTCATGGGTCCTTTTCTGGGAGGGTGCCAAAGCTGAAGGGTAATGGAAATATAATGAACAGCTGCAAATTAAATTATGCTGTTGTAATGTGGCATTATTTGGCATAAATGATTTCACTGCAATTAAGAAAACAGATCCATAGCCCACAGCAGGTGGTTGTTGATGCAGCACCAGGTAAGTTGGCCTACTGACAGTAAAGGCAACAAGAGGAAAGATTCTGCATACAGAAGCAGGTCTGCTCTCCAGTACAATAAACAGAAAGCTGCATTATTAAAGGAGCAACTGATACTGCAGAGAATCAAAATAGCCACTGTATAAACACTGCTGAAGTGTTTGCCTGACTCGGTGTAGAGGCCACAACCAGAGCTGTGTAGTGTTCAAATCTCATTAGCCCCTCACCAAATAGGTGTGAAATGATGGATGTGCCAGCATTTGTTCTCTGCCGAGAGTTCAGTTCTCCTAATTACTGTGTGCAACTAAAATCAGCATTTTTAGAAGCTCACTTTGCTTGCAATTCTTCCACTTGCAGACACTCCTGTCACACTCAGCAGTTGAAATAAATCAGACTTCATAACAGTTTTGAGAAGAATAACCAAAAATGATGCTCTCAACACTTTCCATTCTCTCTGGTGTTTTTTGGGTTGAATTGTGACTCATTTTTATCACAGAAAAACATTGCTTTCAATGATATGTCTTTGCCCTAATGGCTTGTGAATTCGCAACATTTTAAAATAAGCCACTATCATCTACATAAGACAGATAAGGAGGTGAACAAGAGAAAAATCAGGTAATGGCTCATTATAGTTGAATACAAAATAAATAAAGAGGGTGTCTTCCACAAGTCCTCCTGGCCTGTTTCATGCATGCACAAACACACGCCGATGCACTTCACAGCTCCTTCAAGGTGCAGCTGAAAGTCCCATATGTGCAAGGAGCTGCTTCTCTACAAAACTCCACTTAGCCATGGCCAGGTTGGACAGAGCTTGGAGCAACCTGGTCTAGTGGAAGATGTGCCTATCCAGGGCAGGGAGGTTGGAACAGGATGAGTCTAAGGTCTCTTCCAACCCAAACAACCCAATGTTTCTATGAAACATGTACTCTGTTCCCCCACCCTGAGGGCTGTGAAGGCAGATAAGAGCACAGCACAAAGCACTACAGAAGAGCTCAGGGAGAGCAAATCCTCCAGGTGACATAAAAATCAATACAGCCTTAAGGGGACAACATGTTTGCATGCACCAAAAGCAATGCAACAGCTAAGGATGAATATGTATGACAACAGGGTTCATTCAGTGCAAATTCACCAAGGATATGAGAAAGAATATTTTTAGGATTCATGTAAATGGACCCAAAGTATGTATGGTGACTCATGACAAACCTGAACACTTGCCCAAGCCTTGAGAGGCTTTTGTGCTCTATATGTCACAGCTGGTCCACAGTGGAGTTCCCCAGGGCTCAATATCCAGGCCAGTCCTGTTTAATATCTTCATCAAGGATCTGGACAAGGGGATTGAGTGCACACCCAGCAAGTCTGCAGATGATGCCAAACTGGGTGGGATGTGGATCTCCCAGAGGCCAGGAAGGCTCTGC
>WBMV01000497.1:0-18763 GCA_013396655.1 Campylorhamphus procurvoides | reverse complement strand
CCCCCCGCGGGCCTCCCCCACGGCCGAGGCGCTGCCCCTCGCACGCCCCCCTCGCGTTGCCCCCCCTCGGCTTTCGGTAGCGCTTTCGCCCCGTCCCTCCCCGCCTCCCGCAGCCTCGTCCCGCCCCGATGGGTCCCGCACGGGTGTCGGGGGCCAGCCCGGCAGCGGGCAGGGTGGCGGTCACTGGAAACGCGCCGAGCTGTAGCGAAGCGATACCCGGCTTCGGGGAGGGCGAGGAGGGTGGAAAGGCAAGACCCCCCCGAAAAGCAAGGAGCGGCTTCTCCGCTCCCCAGCCGCGCGAATTGGAGCCGCTGCTCACGGGCACTGAGCAAGGGCTTGCACTGCACTGACACGTGCTGAATTAATCGTGGTTAATTTACTCCTTTGTTTTGCGCGGAGGATGCGTCTGCAGCTACGAGGTTTGAAGGGACCGTGTACTCTGGTCCTGCTCCTGGCTCCGTCACAGGCTCCCGCTCTTGTTCAGGGGCACCCTTCAACCGTCTGTGGACTCAGTTTTCCAACTTTCAAGATGCAGCAATACTTTACTGATGTACGTCTCACCGAAGTGACGGCGAGGTGTCTGGATACAGAGGGGTGAGCGCCCACAAGGGTGTGTGCATGAAAGGCAAGGACAGCACTTGCATATGCACATCGGTATGTGTACAAATACATATACACACATGAATGTAGCAACAGTGACAGTAACCTGTGCTTGTTATGAAAAATTTCTGGGAGTCAAGTGTGAGACTACAAGCCAATTATTGGAAGAGCTCCTGTGTTGTCTTGCTCTCTGTGAATTACTTTGGAATGGAGAAACACTCTCAAGGAGACCCCCTGCCCAAACTCAGAACCCACTACTCTTTCAGTGAACTTCACGACAGATTTAATTCTCTAGACTGTTATGACGAAAAACTTGGGTTTCTTTTAGCCCTTAGTGTAATATTAAACAATTTTCTGTCTGATCAACTCCATTTCCAGGAGTAACTCGCTGTCAGAAAAATTCTTTTGGGATACATTAGCCATGTAAACTGCAATTCCTTGCCTCTAATTGGTATTTTTCCTTCTTTTATACATTTTCTACTCCTTCTCTCTGCCTTAGTTTACTTTTGTTGACATATCACAGTGTGATGGAATACAGAGGTACATTGCTACATTTACAAGTCAAACCCCACATCTTCAATTAGTTGAATTAGTTACTGTTTATTCACTAGGATTTCAGCTGGTGGAAAATTGTTCCAATACTGTCCTTTTGACTTTCCAGCAATACTCAAATTCCACTGCAAATGACGGACTAAGTGAGTGAAGATATTAATTAGGGAAATGATATAACTGATAAATGGATCCAACATATTTTTTTATTTATGTAGTAGTCCAAGTGCTTCACAAAAATCTGTTTCTATTACAGAAGGCATACTACTGCAACTTAGTGCTTGAAGAGAAGATAGCAATCAGACACTCTTACAGAGTAGCTCTGGTACTGAAGGATGAGCGGCTGGTGGGCGGACCAGTTTCTGCTAATGTTATAGTGAAATAAGCGGTATAATATCACCCTTGGGCTACTCTGCAAACTTTTTGTCTCAAAAAAGTAGCAGAAAGTTGCTACAACCATCAGAATTCTCAGGAAGTTGGTTTGGACCATTGGTCCTTGGAAGAATAAAGAAATGGTGCTGTAGTTGCATACACTCTAGTCTGAGTCACACCGCTGTTACATGTTACAATGCTCCTCCTCTACACTGTGCTCAGCTATAGATCGTTTTGATCTTCACACAAACTAGAGTGAAAGGATGGGAAAATAAAGTCAAGAAGAGTTTGGGTTTTGCAACATGCTTCTAACTAAAGTGGATCAATGCAGTTACAATGTACTGCTGTGACTCCTGAGTTTTCAGATCATAAAGAGTACTTTTCTCTAGACTGATTTAGTTTGCTGGAAAGCTAACTGCCAGTTCCCTTGTTTCCCCCATGTTTGCATAATGACAGATTCGTATTTATAAATGCCACGCATTTTGGGACTAAAAAAGCAAAGGAAAAGAATATGTATTGGGAACATTTTTAGAAAAAGAACAGTTAATGTCAAAGGCCAGTTTTCATATGCATCTCCTGTACTGCCTGCATGCAATCGGGTGTGACTAACTGTGAGAATAGAGCAGTTAATTTCGGTCTTAGTAATCTCATAAGAATTATGAATGCAAAATATAACAGGGCAATTATAAATTAATCCTCGATACACATACAATTTGTGAAAGTGTGTATTCTCTTAGGTCACACAAATCCTGCAGTCATGCTACACAGAAGTTGTTAGTGGTTTGAAGAAAAGCTGTATTTGTATGTGCACAGGGCAGCAGAGTGAAGTCATCAATGCAAAATGTAAATGTATTTGTCACACAGGGAGCTCACAGTAGAAAAGGAGTAGATAGGTGAACAGCTAAGCTCTGACTGTGTATGCAAGACTGAGACTCTGGCATGGTACTGAAGTGAAGCAAAATCCAGGAAAATTTGAATGATGAGGAGAAATTTCCTTTCAGTCCATGAATAATTAGCATGCAAAAGACTTCGAAAGGAACCAGTGACCCCTATATACTGAATAACTCCCCTCATATATTTTCCCTTGCATATAATACAGGTAACTTTTAACAGTCATTGACATTCAATCTAGTTCTGCAGGGATGAGATAGTAAAGCATTGGAAGACACTCTTGAGAAGTTAGCATCAACATCTGTAGTAAACATGATCTAATGGTATGAGGGAGAGAGTGAGGGCAGCCAAAGTATTCAAGTATGTTCCTGATGTGATTTAAGAAAACTAAAGAATAATTTCTGGTATAAACTTAAAAGCTTGAATTAATCCAGTGAAATCCTCAAGAAGGAATTCTTACCATGGGGCTGTGCTTGCAAGAGAAAAAAAATCATCTTGCAGATGCTTGAGGGTGTGTGTGTGTGTGTGTGTGTGTGTATAAACAGCAGGCATTCTGTTCACTATATGTTCACTAAGCTTTTCTGAAAGCAGCATTTCCAGGAGAAATCTCTGTTGTAATGAAATTGCCTCCTCTGAGCCTGCCTGCCAGCTCTTTATAAATCCTTTCCATGTTGGTGCGCTTAAGCCCTCTTCTTTTGATGGTCTTTTCCCTGTTGTATTCATGCATGTTATTTGTGTTTTCGTTCATACTTACCTGTAGCATATGGGAATATGGAGGGCAGAAGGAGTTTTTCCCACTTTAAGTGTCCCTGAAGGTCAAAATATCTGCCCTGGGCTTTTTTACTTGAACACAAAATGCATGTTTCATGTGGCTTTTGATGACAGTGTGCATAAGAAGGTGACTGTGACTGTGACTCTATTTCATTACAAACCAGCAGGTAACAAAAAAATATTAGATCTCATGAATAAATTGCCTTTGTCATGTGGCAGAAGAGGGACGACTGGTCTTAAGGAAAGCTTTTACAATCAATCATATTACTATATCTCTTTAATTGTCTTATTAAAATCCATAGACTTAGTGAATTCCAGTAATTCTTTACTGTCTCCCCACAAGATCATATCATCATTTAACACCACCCTGCTTACTAAACAAAAAGGAAATCTTTACCCCCAGTTAAAAACCCTTCTGCAAACAAACAGTCTGAGGATTGCTGTGCTTTAGCCAAATAGCTTTTTGCTTGAATTACTCAATGAAACACGGCCAAGCATCTTTCCAAATATGGAGAAGAAAAGTATGGTAATCCTCCCCCTTTGTGTTCCCCTAAATACAGCTGGACAGAACACATCCTTGTACTCAACCCACACAGTATTTGTGCCTGCAGAGACAACGCCGCAATATCACATAACCTACAATTTTTGAAGGAATGCAGGTCATTTTTGTTTTTACAGTAAGGGTGTTCTGTTAGCAACTTTGTGCCACAGTGGAAACACAACCGCAGCTGAAATGTTAAGTCTTCTGCAGGAAGCTTGCAGCATTCTAAACTCTGGCTAAATTAGTGATAAAATGACAGCTTAAGAAGAGAAGACAGAACCTGATGTTACTTAAGCTTCTTCTAAGGCTCTCTTTGTGCTCAAGTGCACAGTGTTGGTCTAGGGAAACCTCACATAATACGTGGGTAGCAGAGCTAGTCTTCTTTCTGCTTTCAGACATTGCCAGGATACAGGATTACTTGGTGCTGTCTACTATCCTTTGCAGATATCAGGCAATATTTCAGTGGGGGGTGTTTAAGACTCTCTATGAGGAGCAAAGCTTTCAGGAAAATATTTACAGAATAGGACTACAAACATTTCCAATCTCAGAAAATGACCCCTGAAATTGGCCACAGGGGAGCCATTGATACAATATTGAAGAAATGCCAGTCCGTGGTAGGTTATATCCAGTCTCAGTAGTTTAAGTGAAAGCATCAGAGCTATTCTACAAAAAGGGAAGGAAGAAGGAACTCTACAAAGTTGCCTCTTCCTCTTTCCTCTTATGCCTTTTGGGAGGAAGGGCAGAAAGAACAGTTCTAGCATCTGAGTTCTGGAACATGTGTTCTCTCCTCATGGCTGAGAACCTTCCCTTCAGTGTATTACCTGCCTGCAGCTCCAGCTACACTTCTCATTCATTGCCTCTAAACTATGACAAAGACCAGGCAAGACTGCAGTCTTGTTGGAAAGCGGTCTACTCTGGGGAGCTCCCTATGTAAAAATGTGTTGCTGGAATACACTGTTTTAGCAGTTTCTGTGGGTTTTTTTTGTTCTTGTTGTTTTGGTTTTCTTTAGTGGCAGCACTGAAAGGAGCATGGAGGAGAGATCAGGATGCATTATACATTTAGTATCGAGGAACCCAAGCTAGGCTATCAAGAGCTTAGTCATAAAACTTGAGTGGATTTTTTTTTTTTGCCACTTTAGACGTCAGCCCTTGGCTTAAACAGACTATGAGGAAACATATGGAAAAACAAGGAATTTTCTGTAAATATAAGAATATTCTCAAAAAGGAGGGGAAAAAAGAGATTAATCTTTTAAATTATACTTTATTTTATTATTAAAAACTGGGATAGATACTTTGCAGTCTTTTTGAATAGCAGTAATTCACTGGCTTTAGTTATTTTAAAATAAATTGTTCAGAAATAGAAACTTGAAGTTCAGATTTCCCACATAAACACTGTTAAAACACACACAAATTGAGGGCAGTTATTTTTGATTTATACATGCAAATCCCATTGACACCTCTGGGAGTTCTGACACACACTGAAGACAATACAGGGCCCTTAAATAAGAGCAAAATATCTGTCCACATGACTTTGAAAAAAGATTATTATGTAGGAGGAGAAGAGTGAGTCTGCCAAAAGTTTCTCCTTTCAGGCAGAGGTCTAGGCATTTTAGTCTTCAGCAGAGCAAACAAGCATTTGAATGAGCCAAGTTATGGGTTATTAGTTCAAGCTTTAAAAAAAGAAAAGCAAGATTCATATTGCTTCTCAGTATTCAGGCAATGACAAAGTTGAGTCATAAGAATTTTGTCTTCACTGGTGGACAAGCCCAGTGCACAATAAGAATAGCATATGGCTAGCTTCCAAGAGCAAAATCAAAACATCTGCTGGTCTCCGTCTGCACAGCAGATGTTGACTATACTTTTAAGTTAAGCTCATCAGAGTTCATGAAGCATACTTTGTCCATAGGTACAAAGTCAGTCTGTCTTTGGCCTAGTACATTCATGCTAAACCAAATATATTTTACCATATTCTACACTCTGAAGTATGTGCTGTATGATTTTTGTAAAGATGTAGGCAGACAATGAATGAGGGAAAAATGTGGAAGATATCTTTGATCATAAAAGACAGGTTCATATTCAAGGCAAGTGGAGACTCTGAAAGCTCTAGTGTGACAAGACAAGATACAGACAAGGTCTGTAAGGTGAAGCCTGCTTATGGCATTTTTTGCTCCTTAGTAGGCTGGCACAATTAAAAAATGGATTACTACAGGTTGCTTTTTCAAAATCTGCTGTGTTTTGTAGCCTTAAAATACAAAAGCACTGGCAGTCTTTCCCTCTGCTTGCTTACAGAGCACAGGTTTTGCTCACTGTGCATATGTGTTTCACAAGATGTTCTGCACTAAGCCAGCAAAGTAGGATGGTGCTTTCAGAAAAACAGGATAAATTTCTAAACTCTCTTCACTACATCAAACAGGCCCCAAGAAATATAAGAAGCAGTCTTCACAAATGTGTTTAGAAAGTGTTTTTCTCAATAAGGACTTCAGTAATTTCCAGACATACAGCAGGTTTAAGGAGTCAAGGAACGAAAGCTTGAGGCATGTGGAGCAGTTCTTCCCAATTGCAGCTGAAACTCACAAGCAGAAGTGGGATTTTCTCTGTGGATAAGAAGGGACTTCAATCTCCAGGCATATAGCTTTTCATTAAAATTCACACAACTTTCAGTATCACATATGAATATAAAATATTTTAGATGTATACTTAGGATATTAGGATGAAAATACTGCTCTCAGACAAGAATTAGCTTCATCCTGGAGGAGATACCTGAAAAGAGATGTGACAGGCAAAAGAGGAGGATAGATAGTATGTTATTAGGAAAACAGGCAATGAATGAAGAGTTCACTATCATTTCTAATAAAAAAAAATTGCATGTCCTTAAGTGAAAATGTCAGGGGCCTCTTTCAAAAGGAGCTGCTTCACATATCAGTATGTAACTAAGCAATCGAACTGAAGCCATATAATAATGCAGTGGATCCTAAAATATTGTGTGCAGAAAAACTATGGGAAAAATATCCTTCCAGTGCCAGCATTCCCCAACATAGTATGAAGGTATCTCTTTCATCTCTGAAAACTTGCAGTTGTCTATCCCAGATTTTAAGAGAGTATTAACTACACTTGCCTACCTTTAAACTATTTTCTAGAATATGTTAGTTAAAAAGAAGATTCAAAGATATATCATTAATCTAGGCTGATATGGCTCTTACAGTCATATAACCTCACTCACCTTAGGTATTAGAGTTCCTATGTATGTTACACAAAATATTTTGAAATGAAGTCAACACAGGACTGAAGACATGAAAAACGGAAATTCTTTCAGAATTAGTGTGATACACATCTAGGACAATGGGCTCGTCAAGACACAGTGCCAAGAGAAAGGAAGCATACAATGCTGAAGAGAGAACATGCTCTTTTTTTTTCTCCTACATAAAAAACTACAAGTTCTTTAGGTAACTTCAGGAACAGCAGAAATAATTAACACGTTGCTCAGAAAGTTAAAATGGGAGCAGGGCAAAACTGAAATGAGAGCTAAAGCAGTAGGAAGGTTCAGTTACCTCTTTTATACATTAATGAGGACAGCATTGGGGCATCCTAGCCAGCAGTCATGTCACAATACTGGGACAGCTGGAAGAGTGTCAGCCTCCATCCTATCCTCTTCCAGACATCTGCTGCATCTTTTCTATCCTAACAGCAGGCACACTCAGCACCCCAAGAGATTACAAACCCTTATTTGAAGCCATGCACACAACCATGCTATGTCCCATTCGCCAGCCTATCAGAAGGTAAAGCAAACATAAAGGAGGACATGCTGTGTTTTGTGTTTGGCTCCTTTGCTGACTTGAAATCACTAGAAGCCTCTGTGTTTGCACCAGTTAAACAAAAAAGTGTTTGGAGTAAGCTTAGAACCTCTTTTAGCAATCTGACCTATTTGGTTCATGTGGCTTTTTTCCCTGTTCACGGGGCATTCAGGTTGCATTGTTAACAGTCCAAAGCGTCTCCTTTCCTGCCTGGTGAATAAAGGCTAGAAAATACTAAAATTTAAGCCAAACAGAAATAAACATCAGGGAATTCAAACTGAGACTGAATGTTCTGTGACTAATTCTTCCATGCACATTGAAGCATAATTCATCCTTATTACGGATGGAAATTTTGTCATAGTAAGAGCTAAGAAAGACCCCAAAACTTGGACTGACTCTGGAAATCAGTAAAACCAATGGAGACAAGGTAGTTGACACTCTTTCAGAAGCCCAGATTTGAGTCTGAAGCTAATTACCTAAATTACACTTGTATTCTATTGCATAAAAGAAAGAATTGTCTTTCTCTTCTCACATACATGTATCCAGGTAAGTGATGGCCTGAAGTCTGTTTGTGTGGTGCATGAAGAAATATCAGTATGATGAGCTATGTGTGCTCCGCTGTGTACTCCATTGTCTGTACAGTAATCATGCCTGGAAATATATCTTGCTATTTACCTGTATTTTATCTACTTGCCACAAAGATTTCCTGCATATGTGTCAGCAGATCAGTATTGCATGACCACAGAGGAAGAGGAAATTAAATGAATGTAGTTCAGTCAGTATATATCTCACTTCTACTGTTTTTGACTTTTGCCATTAGATGAACTTTCTCAAGAAGAAAAGCATGATTCTTAACTGAAATAAAAGGATGATTATAACCAGAAAAGCAATCAATAAAGTTAATTACTATGTCTTTACAAAGTATATGGATAAAGATGAATTGTGCAGTTTTTATCAATGGGCAACTTGTACTAAAAACTCACATAATACTTTGAAAAAATTGCTGTATGTGTCAGTATTGTTACTACTCACAAATCCTGGGGTAAAAAGATGTAGAATAAATTTATTCTATGTTGTACAAAGCCTGTTTTTGTCATAAACAGGAATAAATTGGTTTTTTTGCACTGTAATTAACTGAGGTGTGCACAAATTGATTCATGTTGAAAAGTCATGTCTCATCAACTCAGTGATACTACTCTGATCTTACAAAGTTGCTTTACTTATGTATATCTTCGTGCTCTATTCTTGTTCCAGGCACAGTTAATTGAAACTACGTTTTAAAGAAACTATGATTTTGTTTTGGCCTTCAGTCCCATATTCACTGAAGTTCATGTGATTCAACTTCTTTTTTACTTTGCATTAAACACCAAGTTTTTGGATAGTTTTGGTCTAAGGATCTCCATTCTCTTGCTGTGATGTAGTCTCTATCATCTGTGAAGAAAAAGGCCTTCTCTGTTGCAAGTGCTGTGGGCAAGGAAAGAGATGCTTAGGGAGGGAAAAGCTTTGGCTGAGGGTATCTAGTAGACTGGACCTTCACTGTGCTTCAGCAGTATCTCATTCTCAGACATTCTAGGTTACAGAGTTGTTATCTGTTGGAGTCAGGGTAACAGGAAACCCACAATGGGAACAAGGCGGAAGGAAGAGGAATAAAAAGGACCGAATTCCAACAAAAGAAATGAGAAACACTATCAGAGGAACCCATGGACTGATGAGTTTTTAGAAGTTCTTACCATTTATACAGCGTAGTTATCCATTGTGTTAAAGTAATGTTTAGATACAGTATAGGTAGAATACCGCGGTATGTATTAGATAAGTAATAATTACCTTTGTATGTTCTAATGTTCTGATTGGTTCTCTGTACCCCAGTTCCCCCCAGTTACAATCCCCCATTGGTCAATGGTTTCCCGGGCTTGGGGTCCTTTCCCAGTGGCCAGCCGTTGCCCATGACAACGGCACATACCCTCTCTCCATATATGGCTGACCGCTCCCTCTCTCCTCCCTGATCTGCCCTTGTTTGTGGAAGCCCTTCCCCTTTTTACCATAGTTGTTGCAGACCTGCCCTAACTCCTCCCTAAACTCCACCCCTGTTCTAGTCCCTTCTCTACCAACCCTTTATAAGCTGGGATCTTTCTTCAATAAACGGCCATTTTGCACCATTCCCCGAGCAGGGTGGTCCCTCCCGTCGTCCAGCAGGTCTGCGACAGTTATCGGGGCCATGCACTAAATAGCACTTCATGAGCAAACTAGCTTCTATTAAAATCTATTGGTTTTTTGTAGCATTGCACTCTTCATCATCATCAACCCAATTTTCTATATGAGTTATAAGAGCCTGGTGGATCCTGGTATAAGTTTCATGGCTTCTGGACCTCTTAGAGACTCAATCAACTTGAAGTTCACTTAGATCAAGCCTCTTAAAAGTATGAGTTGAAGATTTAAGCGCAAGTTTTTACGAGAAATGTGGGATGGAATCATCCAGGGCCATGTGGAGAAGTTATCCAACAAGATATAAATAATGCCTACTCACATGTTGGGAGGGAAATTCCAGGACTTCTTAGTAGCTATTAGGTAGGAACTGAAGGTGCATTGTGTATAGAGGCACTTCTGTTTTGTTATTTTATTTCCTGCCCATTGATGGTTTTGGTTCTCATTCCAAACTTAGGTGTTGTATTTTTCCTCCTTACCATTTCAATGTACAAATGAAACACATGCTCTTGATCTTGCTCCCTCTTTTAAACATAACAGTGCAATACTGTGATATCAGTATTCACTATCCAGGTTGTATTCTGATCTTCCAAATAGCTCCTTCAGATCTTCAAATAGCAGATGGCACCTGTACAAGCTTCTAAATTGATCCTAAATTCTAATTTTAAGTTGGAGTAGGCACAGACTGTTCTTATATATACACCAAGCAAATGGGGACATTTCTATTCATACCTTTAAGAGACCATTATTCACAGAATGAGCCAACAAAACAACAGAATTCCTTGTTAGATACAATCCCTAAAATATCTTCCTTGACATCAGAAGAAGTGTCAAAGAGAACATAACTGGTTTGACAACTCTTTTTGTGAATGAAAGCAATGAATTATTTCACCCCAGCTTAAACTGTCTTTTACACTCAAAGTTTCTTGTTTACAAATGTAACTTCTATTTATTTGCAATTGATTACATACTTTCAAAATTATTGTACAAGGGACACATTTTCGGTTCCTCACATGTACAAGAGTTGCTTCCCTTTTTGTTGCTATGTTGTTTCAAATGTGCATGTGCGAGTTCCAGCCCATGGGTCACACCTGTTTGATAGAGCTGGTTAAGGTGTTTCCAGGTTGTATCATATCACACAATTTAAAAAGGAAAGAGTAAAATTTTTAGAAGCAATTTTATTACTTGATGAAAGCAACGGGGGCAGATAGTCTTCAGTGTTAGTGTCTTCAAGAATGGACAGGTTCCCTGCAGTGACCCTCCCTGCCCTTCCAAACAGAGTATGTTAACTTTTTAAAAGTAGTTGATGGAGTTGATACCCATAGCGACTAGCCTGTAATTAAGCACCTTAAACCCCATCAGCTTTGCTAGGACCCAACCATAAAATGGTGCTTTTCCATGATGATCATGTTCTCCTTCACTTCTATGTGCTAGAACCATGCTAGCAGAAGCTTACTTTCTTTTTCTCTCTTGTCACTGTTCATGAGAATTGTAACTTTCAAGGAGACATGGTGATTTGGATAAAAAGATTTGAAACTAATATTACTTAAATTAGAGCAGCAAAGAAACAGCAGTGTGGTGTTAAATGCATTTTCAGACTTCTTACCACAATCACTGAAAAGAAGTCTTTATTTTCATGGAGATCTTGTTCCATCTAAGTATTTTCCAGTTTCCATGAGCAGTAATTTTGCAGATTTTTATGTTACATTTGCAAAAATAAACTGATTAAGAGTGCAATATTTTTGTATTTTAAAAAATGTAAGAAAGAAGAATGAAGTACATCACAAATCCCCATTGTTTATTACAGCTTGGAAAAGTTTTAGTGTCAAAAAATGAAGCATAAAGTACATTCACATGCTTTTTTAAAAAGTTCCCTGTACCTGTTAAACCCTGAAAAAATATATAGACAAGAAGAAAGAGGAAGCCTAATGCTGCACAAAATCTAAAACCAAGTTTTACTACTCTGGTATCCTTAAAAAAGTAAAAATTAGTTGTAATACTGCATGTGTTTCTTAAACCCCCACAGATTTTTGAACACGAAAATTATCAATTTATCTTCTTTTGTTTTGTTCTATGCAAGCTCATGTTCACAGCTGCAGGAGTTGCCAGCATGCCTACAGAAAGTCATAAAGAATTTGATATTCATATATGCATTTAATGCTCACGTTCAGGTATGTAAACGTAGTTGGAAAAGAACTGCATGATAAAAAACTCAAAACCAAAGCCAAGTTCAGTGACAGCTAAAATTCACTCTGAAGTCATTAAATAGTTGGATTTAGAGAGGGAGTACAGAATTTCAACTCCAAAAGTAAAGTTTGCAGAACTGAATGGATATAATAATGGAAATTGCTTTTTGTTGTTAATGAAAGGATACAAGAATATAAAAATATTTATTTCCACAAGAGAGTAGTGTGAGGTTTAAAACCTGCTAGTTCCTTGTACTAAATTTTTGTTAATTTATTATCAGCTGCATATATTACAAACCAGCAAGCAAAAACCTTCTAAAATAACAAATGTAGCTAGGACTTAGCTAAGGATTAGGTTTTTCCCTCTCCATGAAATGGAAAGAAGAAAATTTTTTCTCTTAATTTCATCACTTCCCCTTCATTGTTTACTTTTACTTCTTTCTCCTGCAAGCACATTTAAGAGTATACACAGTAAAGGGAACATTTTTCTGCAGCGTTAAAACCTAGGGTCAGACTCCCCTACCCCAACTCAGAAAGACCCAGAGTAGAAGGATGATGAACTCCTGAAGAGCTGTGAGGAGTAAGGAAAATAATTGCTTTTCCATGTGGAGGCTGGTTTTCTTACTGCAGAGAAAGGAAAGAAGGGAGGGTGCTTTTCCAGTTTTGAAGGCTAGCACCAACCATCCTTTTTGGTGGTGAATATACCATTATATGTACATATGATTACTACTGGTGAGCTATGCCATAGAATGCAGTGGAGCTGGAGGTGCTTTCTAACGTAAATACTGAAAAGGAAGAACAGGAAATGAAATATCTTTTAGAAAAATAAATACCAGAACATTTCAGCCTCTTTCTGTGTCTTTGTCACAATAGCCTGTCTCAAGCCATCTTCCCAGAGTACAGGTGAAGTGTACTGTATGCTGCAATACCTGTGAGAAAACTGTAATATTTCCTGCATCTAATCATTGCCTCACCTTATAACCTCAGGGGGAAGACGGACCTGTTGATGACTCTTTGGATTGTTGCTTCTTAAGGATAGCCAGATATGGAGGCCTAAAAGGTCACTTGCAAAAGCTAAGATAAAGAGCATAAGGGCAGCTGGAAAGCAGAATGGGCTAAGGATTCCTATTTTCAATGATGTAAACCTAATCATGGAGGCTACAAGGGCAAAAAAATCTCAACCCACTACACTAAGCTCAAGAAAAGCCAGATCAATTGCAAGTAAAGACAGATGAACTTTATTTGAACAAAACAAGGAGGGATTTGAAACTTATCTAGATAAATGGGATTTTGATGATAGAGCATGGCTTTTCTCATGGGCATAATTTATTTTAATTATCCTACACATGGAATAAGAGGATGCTTTGGACAGAAGGAATTTTGCTCAGACATCTTGACCCAATTAAGAGTGCATTGACATTTTATATTTGAATTCTGTCACTAACATGTATATGACCTTGGAAAGTGCAAATGATTGTTGTTTCATTAAACAATCTTTAATAGTCATATGAAGCTAAATGGGAAAGCTCATTTATTTTTCTGGGCTTTGAATATAGAAGGATTTGACCACTTACACATTGAAATGCTAAGATCACTGCACAAGTATGCCTAAAAACTTTAACTTACTTGGCCTGGGTTGTTAAATAGTCTGCATAGTTGTGGCAAAAGGTTAAATGGCAAGATGATAAGTTCACCAGCAAAGGTTCTGGCATCCTATGAGTGAACACGCAGGACATACAAAATGTGCTCCTACACTACAAGAACAAATGAAAGCAGCATGAAGTGCATGTGTCTTTCTGGAAAGCTTATGGCTCTGCTCTTCTGACATGATTTTTCTGCATGGTCTCCTCACCACAGGATTTTTTTTTTTAAAATTTTTTAAAATCTATTGGCAAGAGAAATAGGAAGAATTGTATTCGGGCAATAAATGTAGGACTAAGAAAAGACTAAGAAATATGAAAAAAAACACCCCCAAACATATCTTAGAAAAGTTATCCAGAGTCTTTCTATTGTCACTTTTGCCTTTGAGTTGGGGCTAGTATGATGGAATATTCAACTGCTGTCAGATCCACAAGGTGACACCTAGTTTAAAGCTGATAGATACACCAGATGTGCCCAAAGGCTTTCAAAACCTTCATTTAACAAAAGATCATTTTGGATGAAGTCTTGCACAGAATTTGAGGGGATTCTTGACCTGAATATGAGAGATTTGCTGCTGAGAAGTGGAGAACTTCTGTGTCTGGGGAGATCCATTTTGTTATGATTCTGCCTCCTGGAAGCATTTGAGGAGCTTTGTTTTTCCTTCAGCACACATTGAAAGCAAGTTTTGAAACCTTGAGAGCTGTTGTGAAACAGTCATCCTTTGGCAAGCTCTGCTACTTTTGCCTTCCAAATATTCTAAAGTTTGTATTGCGTCTGGAACACCATTTTTTTCAGAGAGCCATAGGAAACGTGCAATATCTGACTGCTACCTTAATCCTATATTTAAGACCACTTGAAAAGTTTAGGGGTACATTCAGGTTGTAAAAGTGGTTATTCAGAGGCTGGGTAATAACACTGTTAGCTTGTCTTTTTTACTCTTTAGACAAAATTGCTTGCACTAAGTGAGGCAGGAGTTATTTTGAATATGGAGTGCTGATGTAATTAATCTGGCTACATAGATGCACAGACTGGATTAGTCTGAATTAAGGTTTTGCCTTTCACTTGGCTAGCTACTCCATGCAAATATTGCTGGATTCTTTAACTAGATCAGTAAATATTCATAGTAGCTTACCAAACACATAACAAACACCTCTGTTGATGGAAACAGGGGCTTGCAGGTCTATTGGCTTCATGTGGTTCTTCTGACTCCATTTATAAGCTCTTTGGTGAAGATGCAGCATTATATGGATATACAGAGTCCTTTCAAGTCAGCTTAAGCTGAGCATCAGATTTATTGTTTTACCCTCAAATGCCAAACACAGTGTGGTAAGCCAGCGTTTGCTACTTATTTAAAAAAGAACCAGACTTCATCTCCAACTGGAAAAGGGATCTGTGATTTTTGGTTTTTTTTCCCATGTAATTTTTTTTTAAAAAGAAAATCCAACAGGAATAAAAGAGACATAAGGAGAAAGGATCTCATTGTCATTCTACAAATCCATGAATTTTTCAATAATTAGTGTGAACAGGTGCATATATAATGCTACATGCTTCTCAGGTAAGCTCTATCATACAAAATAGTTCCCCACCAATGCAGCTCTCCCTGGTTTTGGTAGGAAGAGGACAGTATTCAATATTTGAGACCATGGCCCCCATTTCCATGTGTTTACAGGAAATGAAACCTGAAAAGTAGGCTTTCATAATGTATTTTCCACGCTTTATTTACAAAATAAATAAATGCTGGGGCCAGAGTAGAGCTGCTATTTCTGAGCATGCCTTAACACACATATCCATCAAACCTCCCACACTGCTGCTTTTTCCTACTAATATCATTTTAATTTCAAGTTGAAAAGGTGGAATAACACCACTGCATCTGATACAGCTCTTGCAGAGTGTTTGTTTTATGGTGATACCTCTCTTTTTGGCAGAGCTATTTGTCTTTTTCCTGCTCACTTAGGAACTTCATGAGCCCACTGACTCCAAAGAGACAATACAGGAAATTGCATGGATTGGTTTATTATTCTGAGCTGTTTGTTTAGTTATGTGGAGCTTTCACTATCTCTGACATTCCAGAGCAGCCTAACTTTGAGGACTCTGCAGACACTAGTTATCAAATAGGTGAAATTAGGATGTCTGTTCTTCTCTGTCTTTTGCCTGAAATACATCTGAAGGAATCAAGACAAGGTGAAGCAGTTGCATTCCAGGTTAGTAGAACAGTGTTTATATGTTAGAGCTGAATTTAAAAAGGCAATGAACCAGAATATTTTTAACATTTTTGTTAATAGGATGGAGTCAGTTTAATAGGATGGACGTAGAATTGGAGTGCAACATACGCTGTAGACTGCATTCCTAAATGGATGAGTGAAGAAATGAGATCAAGCTGCAGAAGAGACTCCCAGATTTGTATTTTTACTTCAAACATAGTTTCCACCTGCCTTCTGCTGTGGTCCCCATGGAGGTCCAATCCAAATGAAGGAAAAACAGAGCTCTCTGTGCATTTTTTGTGACAGTATTTTTGCACTTCATGAATTTCAAATCCCTGTGTGTGTTGTGAGCAAAAAAAATCACATTTCAGCTTCCTGTTAGAGCTACAGAGAGAAAACAGAATAAAAAGCATTACTGTCCTGTATAAACCTGTCATGTAGCCGCATCAATGTGCCTGGTTTTTGCCTCATCTCAAAGTCAAAGCAAACAATAGAACAGAACAATTATCATATATGTGAAATAGCTCCTGCTCCTGGGATCATTATGATTGAGTATACAATTATATAAAGTAGAAGTGTAGAGGATCAAGAATTACTACTGCTAGTAATTCAAGGGCTAAAGGCAACAGACTTGAAATGTGAGACAGTCAATTTAAACCAAGAAAAATATGTTCTTTCCCCCCCTTTTTTTTGACCTCTTCAGTACTATACACACTGCACAAGTTAGATTCTGATGATTGCTAGTATGGAATATCATAGAAGACAGGGATGTGAATGGGTTAAACTAGGTTCATTAGATTCAAGGAGGAGAACTATGTATGTCTATTAAGCTCTCTTGAAGTCAGTACTTCAAGTCTAAACTTAGAAAAAAGTGGAGAAGAAGAAGGGGAATGGAAGGGGGAGGGAGAGGAGAGGGAGAAGCAGAGGAAGGAAAAAGAGAAGGACAAGGGAAAAACAAAGGGGTTTTAACTTGTCCTGTTTTGAGACTGTCATTAGCAACTGTTGTTGGAAACAATTGCTGCTCAAAGCAGCATTTGGCCTCATCCAGCATAGCAGTTTTTGCTTATTTTGGAAATGCATTTTAGAGCTGATCACTCAAAGTCTTTTCAAAATCTTTTGTGGGCTTTTACAAGAACATATTGAAATCCCTTTTTTAAGTGGCAAAAAGGCTGTGGTTCTAAAGAGATCAATTTATGCGTGTGGAGACAGCAAAAGGAACAGAACATACAGAAATTATGGACTCAGCTAAAGCCAGCTTACTCTAGGAATGCAGAGAAGAAAACTAATTCTCTGCTGTTTACATAACTGGAATGTTTCTCTACTTGTAAGCAGGTCAATACTTCTAGCACAGCTGTTCAGCAGTAGCAAGATGGAAAGTCTTGTTTCATTCAGGTGCCTCACAGTACAACAAACATGATAGAGTAGCTTTATAGTTTATCATAAAACAAGCCACTTACTAATGTAGCAAGACATGTTCTGGTGTAAGCCGTATCTAGCTTGTCACCACAGAAGTTGTATTCTTGAGTGTGTTTGTGCATCCAGCTAACCTGGACAGAGTCAGCAAGAACAGAGCACAGTGCATATCTGAGAGCTGAAAGTCTGTTTTCCACTCATTTTAACGATAGACAAGGAAGGAAAGCTCACACCCAGGGCTGTTGTTTAAACATAACAATTGATAGGTCTCAGCCTTGGAATAGAAGACAGAGCTGGATATACCACCCAAGAGAGGGGATAGTCTGAGAGGCCTGTACAGAGAGCAGAAGAGATTTGGAAATGACAGTGGAGGAACTCCACCCAGCTTCCAAAAATAATGCAGAAAAAGACTCACTATGCTAACTTATGAGAGGCTTGTGCAGACTTTATACGAAGTTCAAGGTAGCTTGAAATTGTCAGTGTACCCATTTGCAGGGGCATTTCTTAATCTGTTTCTCTTTTCCCCCACTTGCTTGATAGCTTTCTGTTCAAGCAAAGAACAATGCAAAGTACATGCAAAGCAAATATTCAGCATCCATTTTGGTGAGATGAATTTTTACATATGCAATCCTGAGAACATTTTTGTTATGGTGGCTGTTATTTATGCTACTGCTTGCATCTGATAATATGATGCACATGCTTAGAGTGTACATTCATACTAAAAGCTTGTCTGGATGACAGCCATGATACTTGACTTAGAGCTTTTGAGGTGCAGAGAACAAACAGATTTTTACCATACTAATGTCAGTTAAATCATAAAGTGTCTTTGCATAGAATTAGCTCTTTCTGTCAAACTGACAAGGATTTTTTAGAAAACGCATTATCAGTGCAAAGGCAGAGGATGGATGTGAAAAATCC
Source organism: Campylorhamphus procurvoides (assembly GCA_013396655.1). Taxonomy (NCBI): domain Eukaryota; kingdom Metazoa; phylum Chordata; class Aves; order Passeriformes; family Dendrocolaptidae; genus Campylorhamphus; species Campylorhamphus procurvoides. The sequence goes on along the minus strand of WBMV01000497.1, from coordinate 687 downwards.
TCTAGATTTCTAAGACCATTATACAGTTAATCCCCAATATTTCTGTCTTAGTATGTTGCTTTATGAAGTTTCCTTGTCCCCTTCTCTTAACTAGAGGAGTTAGGCAAGTAGGGAAGAGACAACACAGTAACAATAATATAACCCCTATGGGAATCAAGTGAAAAGAATCTGGCACAAAGCTTTTGCCTCCTATAATTCATCCTCATACAGACCTCTGTCCTGTAAAAAGTGCATGGGGGAATAAGAAAGCATTGGTGGTTGCCTAAGACATATGTAACCCACAGGGAAGATCAAGGGCTTTCTGAGCACTGCTTTGGCTGTTCATGTGGAAGCGTCTGAAATCACTTGATATGCTAATTTTCCCCTCTTACACTTAAAAAATATTATTAATGCTTCCCATTTGTCAACAGTTTTTTCCAGGAATTTGTATCTCACTTGAATTCTTCATGCTTTGCATCTGTGTGAATTGGAGCACTGAGAAGTCATGTATTTTGGTCAAGCTCAAAAAGAATTTGTACATCATCAATAATTGTCAGCCAAAAATCTTCACAGCTACAATCAGACCCTGAAAGTTACAGTACTGACCATGTGACTTGGGCACATATGGATCTAATTCCTGGTGAAGTACCTAGAAGGGCAAGGAAAAATCAGGTATTTCAACTTTAGAGTAAACACATTTGACTTAAA
>WBMV01000480.1:216229-298639 GCA_013396655.1 Campylorhamphus procurvoides | reverse complement strand
CTTTTACCGTGCCGCGGCAGTCACCCAAACAGTTTTGCATGGAACCTGCAGCACAGTGTTGCTGTGGCTAAACAGCCCAACCTTGCCCAGCACCACTAACTCACTACTGATTTTGAGGAGCAGAACTTGAGTGTTCCAACCCTTCATCCCAGGTGGCATGCAGGGGACTGACCACCATGTGGCAGTGGGCTGTGTTTCTCGAAGCTAAGCAGCATTCCAGATTTTCTTCATCACCCTCTGTGGTGAGACTGGGACTGCAAACATAGATGGGGTGAGTTGGGGTCAGGAAACAGTCCCCATTCCTTGGGAGGCCCTTGGCTAGTCTTGCTGGCTTTGGTCTGCACGGCAAAGCATCAAGGAGATGCTCTCTCCTTCAGTTCACCCACAGCCCAGTCTTCTCCTTCCAGTGCTGCTGTCAAGACCCACTTGTGAACCTAGTTAGCCTTTTGTCCTTTTGTTGGTGTTTGCTTGTTTGTATTTTGGGGTGGTGTGGTGTGGTTTTATCTGTTTGTTGTTTTTGTTTTTCATTTTCCAGTTTTTTATTTTCTGGCTTGCATGGCTTTTCTAACCATTCTGTCTCTCAAAAAGGTGGTCATCACCTGTGTTATTCACCTGTGCTGTGTTTTCTTCCCTGCTGCTTGTCCCCCAAATCTTTTCCTCTCGGGTTTCCTTGGCAGTTATTTGTCAACTTTTTCTGCTGCCAGTTCAAAGTCTTCCACAGAAGGCAATGAGGATCTCCCTGAACAGCCAGGCTGTCTCTTAAAGTTGCCTTAGTGGCTGACATCAGACTGAGAGCGTCTGTGGGCGAGGCAGGTTACAGGGTGCTCTGGGTTGTACCCCTGGAACAGCTGCACCCTGACAGCATGCAGCCTGGAGCAGGCAGGCAGGAGCAGGGTATGGAGCAGAGCCTTTCCTCCTGCAGTCCTTTCCCTTCTGTAACATATTTCCACATTTCCTCATGGGCTGGCAAGAGGAAGGGAAGAAGGAGGTGAAGTGCTGGATTATTATGTATAAGCACAAGAGAACAGGACTTTCTGAAATGATGGGGAGGGCAGGATCCTTCCCAGACCTTCTCCAAGGCTGCTACTGGCTTTCACATGGGGTTCACCAATAAAAGCTTTGCTGGTGCTCTGCCAGTGACTTATGGGATGATGATGCTCAGCCAGGCACTAGATTAACATTTCTTTCATTGGTACCCATATCCTTGCTCACTGTTCCTTGTCTCTTTCTTCCTTGTTTTATTCCACTCTTATTTTTGTCCCTGTTCTCAGGAACAGCATTAACCCCTTTAGACTCCACATGTGAAGTAAGAATCTGCAGTGTGAAGCATCCCTTCAGTGATGTCATACATTTTGAACCTGTTCTTGATAGTTGGTTTTTCTCAGTAAAGCCATTTGTTCTCCCATGATATTGGCAAATAACAGGAACTGCTGTTTACATGCTCTTGTGACCTCATTTATCATACAAGCACACTGTGTAAGTACAAAGCAGCACCAGGGAGAGAGTCTATGGTTCCCTGTTGGTGTTTATGGAGGGTTGATTTTAGCCTGTGGCTCTAACATTAATTTTTCTGGTAACAACTCATTACTAATACATAGCATCTGAGTCTGGCAGTTCACCTGGAAGATAAAACCTAAAGATAAAAAGACATGAATGAGAAGCAGCTCTGCTGAAGTCTTAAACCTCCATACATTATAAAATTGCTGGAACAACTGCTAGGGATTGCAGTGATGCTCATTTGTTTCAGTGACTGAGCTCTAGACATAAAACCATACTTACATTTCTGTCCCATTTAAAATGTTTTATGGACTTTTACTTACCTTCTTGACAGGTTAAGAGGAAGCTACACCTGAGCCACCAACACCCCACTGAGTTACTAATCATTTTGGAAATAAAAGTTAGAGCACTAAAACCTCCACAACAAATGATACCAGGCTGAAGTCCACTCAGCAGGTGTTTTTTTCCCCACTGTTTTCACTGTCTTCAGCTTTGCAACTGAATGAACAAGAACCCCATGTGCCTGTTACAGCATTGACCATGTCACACTGGGGGGTTGATGGCATGGGAGAACAGTGGGGGGTGGGAACATGAGAGATTTCTCCCTTCCTGTTCCAACCTGCTGTGCTGAGACCAGCCAGAGGAGAGGAAGAAGGTCTCTAGCTGTGAATGCCTCTCTGACAGTACAGCCTCTGATCCTCCCTGTTAAGGTGGTTGTGAAAAACATCCGCAAAACATAACAAGCCTTTAGAACAATAGGCAAGGTGGAAAACCACAAGGAAAGGTGTATATTGTGCTTCCAACAGTGATAAAGGGGTCTATGGAGGAAATAGGATGAGAGAGAGAGTGAAACAGAAAGAGGTGTGTCAAATGTATCTGAAATTCATTAAAGCCTCTAAGAATTACTGAAGTTGAACAAATAGAGGCACAAGCCTAGTCCTTTCTCATACAAGAATGAAAATCAGTGGGCTTGATTCTAATTTGGTACCAGCCCAAAAGAAGGCAAAAAAAAAGCTATCATTTCTGCTTCTTTTGCCATGGACTTATCCTAATTCTAACAAATACCACTCTCCAACTCTTCTGTACTGCATTTCCAAATATAATGTTTGTTCTACTTCTAAATATGAGTGATTTTTTGATTCACTGTTTGCATTAAAGAGCAAACATGCTCAGAGAGATTAACTGAAGTGAAATCAAAATAGTTGTTTTCAAAACTTTTGTAAAGCTCAGACGTTACAAACAAATAGATTTACATTTTCAAGTATGGAACATGATTATTTTTTGAATTATTGAAATTACTTTCACATTTTGAAATGAGAAAATGCAACTGCTGATTTTTTTCTTTCTAACAAAAGTACTTTACAAGGATTGAAAAAACTTGAAAGTTATTTCATTCATCCTGGCTGTTTTTGTTTCTACGCAAAACACTTTTTGAGATCCCTTCTCTCAGCTGTAGTAGCAGTTTACACCCCTTCCAGAAATGTTCCCATCTAATGATGGGAGTGGTGTGTGCAAGAAGGCATGGTATAAACCAGTTTTCCACTGCCTTTGCATAATAGAGCATACAACAAGAAGCCAAGGATGCAGAACATAATATTGTTTCATATGCTTATACTAAGAGCTTTCAATGTGCCCCACATTGTATTTGTACAACCAGCCTCCCACAACCAACCGTCTTGGACTGATGGAAGTCTTTTCCTAAGGTGTTTTAACCTGCTGTAGTAAAGACACCACTGGGATCACAAACTTCTATCTTCCACGTGAGTGTCTTCTACTGTGGCTACAGTGATCAACAGCAAATAGCTGAGAACACGCAGTTAGTCAAACACCAGATGTTTACATGACTTTCGGTATAATTCATTTTTGCACTGCTGGTTAGTAGGAAGTTACTAAGCTTTACATTAGTTAAGGATCTGAGCCCATAAGGCTCAAACCAATCTGATGTTCTCACTCCATGCCTGGGCAGCTGATGGACTGTGCTTCATTTGGACCCAGCCTGATGGCACATGAGCTGAAAGTTGCTTTCTCAGGGACACTTCTTCTATTACCTTTTTCTAAGATTTTGTTGGGCTACTTATTCATCAAGTCAAAAAATGCTTAGCTGTCAATTGCTTTCCAAGACTGAATGAGTCAACCTCCTTCCCAACTACTAGATTAGCATGTTAAACCCACTGAGCACTTCATCACAGATGTGCCAAATTGCCTGTTGGTAGTCGAGGTAATCAGGTAAGAGGAGTAATTTTCACAGCTAGAAAGAACTAAAGCATTAAACATTACAAAAAATACAGTATCTTAAACAGTGATTTAATAACCTTGTGTTACATTTCTTCTGAACATAAAGAGATGGTATTGTGCTGAATTATGACAAGTCTTTCTACTACAAAGGTAAATGAATATCCTCAAATTCTGTCTGATCCTTCACTATTTTATCATCCAGAAAAATAGACAGGCAACTATATTCTTTATGGTGAAGCTCTATGTAGAGTCGTGGTAGAATTAATATTTATTCTCCTGACTTAAGTTCTCTGGAGACACAAAACAGATGATAGAAAATTAGTTTTACATAGAAACTAGGAAGTTCTGTCCTTGAGGTAAAATTATGAATCTGTGAGATCTAAAACTCATAATTACAAAACACAAGATCCCTGCTTCGATTTTTTCAGGCAGTTATGTTTTTTGCTTTTTTTAAATATTGGGTTTCTTGTATAGACAATTGATTTTAATGCCTATAACATACACGTGTGCTCATAGAAACTAAGCTTTATGGAATGAGACTCCAGCATAATTTTTTAAAAAATATTTTTATTACAAACTTGGGATTATAGTATACATTTTACCCATAATCACAGAAGACTTCATTGTGTTTTTTAAACTAGGGGCAACAATTTTAAGTCAAAGTACATATATGAAATAAAGCAGACTTCGACAGTATACATTTTCTTCTTTGACATTATGCATTATCAGGTAGCATTAATAGGTGCATTTAAAGGGTAAAAAGACATCACATAAGCCAGAACAATGCCCAGCTTCTGGAGTAATAATTCACCAAGGCTGGCAGAGTTTAAGCATTTCTCCTTGCTCTGAACAGTGAGGTACAAATGTTACACCCAGACTACTCATCAGATACCACGGACCTTTTTCCTAGCTACCAGAGTCCAGGGGGGTAGTTCAGTCTTTTCCAACATTCATCTGAGGATCTTCCAAATACCATTTAAAATATGAGTTCCTGTGCCCCACTTTTCTTCTTTAGGAAGGCACAAGACAAATGAACAGCGGAAATGTCCGGGGATTACAAAGACAAAATCAAAGGGCCCATCCTAGTGTGCCCAGGAAACATCAGCCATGTCTAGACAAGTAGCTTTTTGCTCATTCCTAATGCAGAAGCCTCTGGCTTCCCCACAGTCTATTCCAAATCCTCTTTACCAGTAAATGACTCAATCTTTACTTGTAAATGATTTTTCCAACCCAGATCTTCCTTGTGACTGCTTCAGATTATTATTTCCATCATTGGGGTGGAAAGCAGATTATTCATTTTTATTTTGCAGCCTCAGTCTTCTTTTGTGAAGGGTAGGTTCATTGTTTTCTTATGGGTCTTGCTGTCATAGATCTCTCCTCTACCTCTTCTCTGAGTTGTACCCACATCTGAAAAGGTGCCGCTCAAAACTGGACACAGTCCTGTGAGGGATGAGTTCATACATGGTGTTGGAGATGCTCCTGCTGATACACTCCAGATGGAAGTCTGATTTCACACCAGCTTCTCATTAGCCCTTTGTACTGATGGATGCATGGGTTGGGATCCAATGAGCTGCTTCTACAGAATGGTTCCTCTTCCAGTTACTTCTCATTGGTTTTTTGTACTTGCCAAAGTGCATCACTTTGTGTTTGTCCCTATTGAACTGCGCCCTCTCTTTCTTCAGACCAGTTTTATGTGATGATTTTGACTCAGCTAACATTCCCTTAAGAAGCAAAGTCCAAGTGAATGCAAATAATTCAGCAAATTAAAAAAAAAGAAAATGTAAAATCAGTCTTTAAAATTTACATATTTTTTTTAGAGTGATCTTCCTATATTTACTCTGGCAAAATTCCTGCTCCTTCATCAGGCTCTTGTACAGTTTATCTCCACCTGAGTTGATAGAAATTAAGGAATAGAAACATAGGCATCTTAAAGTCTTTCCAGCCTCCTTTGCCACAAGATCCCAGACCTGTCTCAACAAACCAGGGGTTTGGTCCAGTGACCTTGTTGACAGGCAAGAGATGAACCAAGTTTCCCATGTGAGCCAGCTGATTGCTTAAATCCATTTTTCATAATTTTCTTGACAATTTTTTTTCAGAACAATTAAGTTAAAGATTCCGTATTATTTGCCTTGAGCCAACACCAGTCCAAGATGAAGATTAAAAGAAAATAAATATGATACAGCAAAACTCAATTTTGAAACAAGATTTGTACTCTTATGGAGATTAAAAGCCCCAAAATCAAATAGATTTTGTCAGATACAGGTGAGAATGTTAGAGTCTCCAATTAATCCAGAGTCCTAAATTACTTAGGCACTTTTGAAAAATCCACTCAGGATTTTGGCAGCACTTCAGTGTTCTCCAGTGACAGGCAATGAAAAATTAGTTAGAAAGAAGGATCACTGCCTTGGGTATTAAGATTTATCTCACAGAAGAGGTGTTTGATCCCCTCACAATCTTTACTCATAAAAGACTTTTTCAGGTGCAGATTTCTCCCACAAATCAAACACTTATGCACTAGCTCAGTACATCAGCACAAAAACACAACTATGTGGTGCAGCAGATGTAGGAGGATAAATTCTAGTTGACCACGGTTGCTACACTATTTAACCATGCCAAGTGTAAATCCCAAACACATTTGGAACTGATCATGTCAGTAGCAAGTTATGAACTCTAAAAGTCTGCTTTTTGATGATACTGAAGTTACTACAGATGGTGGCTTTTGTTCTCTACAAACTGCATCCTGGGAAACATTTGTATAGTGGTAAGTGCTCAGCACTCTGTTGGAGGTGGACACAGAGTAAAGAATCCAACTTAGCTGTGATTTTTTTATGAACCCTGAGTACAGGCAGGTAATAGAGTATGAAACTGTGGAGTCATTTTTCAAAACAGAAGAGGACAGCTGGGGAAGTGATCTGAGTTAGAGAAACAAAATTAAGAATAATTTATGACTATTGGGTAAACTGTTTATAGTGATTCACTGTTGCATCTCAGTGTGTACTTAACGTTATGAGACAGTTTGTTATGGGTTTGTTGTGACTCAAGTGAGCAGAGACACATTTTAATTGAGACAAATGGGAAAAAAATTGGACAAAAATACTGTTGGCTAATCGGTACACAGTACAGGTGGTATCAACATGATGCCTTCCACTCCCTCCTACCCAACGGGTTGCACCAATATAAATGCATTAGAAAAAGTCAGAACATTTCCTTGTCTTGTTTTTGAGTTATTGGTGTTGACTTACTAACTGCATCTGTCCTCATTAGTACATGCAAAGTCAACCGATGCCTGGACCAACAGGTCTGGGTACAAAATGGAGTAACAGATACGCAGTAAAAGTTTCACAGTGATCTAGGGTCCATCTGCTGTCAGAATTTCTCTGGCACAGCTGCTGGGCTTTCATGTATTCATGCTGAACTGCTTTTGAAACTAGCCAGAGTATTTTGACAGTTACATTAGTATCAGATGTTTTTATTACACAGAACATACATTTCCAGTCTTGAAATTCCTTATGCAATTACTGCAGGTTTTACAGAAGCATTGAAGGTTAGGGAAGTACTGTACGGAAAGAAAAGGAAAATGCTTCATATAGGATGTTAATACTGTAAAAATCCTCTTAATGCTTCCTGTAGATATACTTCCCTATAGCCATACAGTGGCAACTCCGTATTTCTTTCACTGCCAGATGCAACACTTGATAAAAAGCCATAAAAAGTGACTGAGACGAGATGGTCTATCCAATCTCTGACACAGACCAGTAGCAGATGCAGAGGAATGAGGAAAGCACTAGATACTATCTCTTGCACATCTTCCAGACCTTCAATACTCACTTCAAAGTCAGGTGGCCTTTTAAATATTCCACAGCTTCTCTGCATCCCGTGTCCTCAGCCATTACTTCTTGCCCTGCAAACACTTACATATAGATACTCTTCTCATGTGTATTTTGTTGAGCCCTTCCTGAGCAAAGAGCCCTAAAGGGAGTAAAAAGAGGTATACTAAGGCAGATTTACTCTTTAACCTTTTAACGCAATAGTACAAGGAAAAATTATGAATTGAGGGACTATGGTGGGGAATTGACAAGGGCACTTTCACAGAGCCCTGCAGAAAGTTTGCTACTGTTTCATTCAGTGTCATTTAGATTGCCAGCAAGTGAGACAGGAAAGAGCTGCATTCAGCTCCAGGTGCAGCTGGGTTACTGCATCAGTAGGATGTCATCTGCAGGCTCAAACCAATTATTTCCACTAATCTTTATTTCCACAATCTGTGGTTTTACATAAGCTGACTGACCATGGAGGAGTTTATTCAACCAGGGGAGACTCTTCTTTGAGGAAATAGTGGTGAATTAGTAACACTCTGTGTGTGTATGCACACACATGCACGTGTGTGTGAGTGATCTCATTAAGAAGCAATCTGTGCTGTGATCATTTTATTGTTGCTGTGCTACAAATTAGAAAAGAGCTGAAAGGGTTTGGGAGTGATGAGAGCAATAGCAATAGTGGTTTTGAAGAGAATTGTCTATAAAGTAAAAAAAAAACCAGAAAAAACCCAACCACAAGCACATTTCCTTTCCTGTAATTTTCAAAAGCTGGGATGCGTTTCTTTGTAAGCCTTGGAGGGACTCTTACAGCCCCTTGCAAAGTAGGAGGCAAATATAAATTACCATTACTTTCACAAGGACAGGGACACAGGGAAGTCAGAATTTTAGAAACTGATGTAATTTTACTGCCAGTCATCTCTCCTTTGTTTGCCACTGTGGATCAATATGATCAATATGCGAGACAGCAGAGAGGGGGAAGCGGCGTGAAGCAAAAAACCTGTGGACTTTACAAACCCCTCTCTTTTCAGCTCCTGCTGCTGTCTCCACCCTCGGCGCTTTGTGACTCCTCCTGGCAAGCGCTGATGCTGGTGTGCCTGGACTGGATCAGCTCAGCCCCATGCGGGGCTCAGCAGCTGGCAGTGCAGGAGGGCTCTGCTTTCCCTGCCGCTACAGGGAAGAAACTCCTACCTCCACATGCTCATTTTCACGAGTGCCTCAAGCCGGCTATGAGAATAGAGCCTTTAACCTGTGCAAATGAACTGAAGTCTTAGAGGGATTAACTCGTCTGGTAGTTCAATTTACAAAGACTGAAAGTCCAGGTGCTTTCAGGGAAGTGGAGGACGATACAGGAATGGGACTGTGACTACACGGAGAACGTGCTTTGGAGCTGCAGATCACCCACACTCTGCTCTGTTCACCCCTTCGAAGGAGATAATGGAGAACAGGTGCTGAGATCAAGCGCTGGGCAGAAGTGGCAGTGGGCTGGTGAAGATGGAGAATGGCACAGGGGACAAGCAGAACCAAACTGTGCTGCCACTATCAAGCCAGGAAGTCATTACAGTTGAATACCAAGTGGTTACCGTCCTCTTGGTCCTTCTCATCTGTGGACTGGGCATTGTGGGCAACATCATGGTGGTTTTGGTAGTCCTCAGAACCAAGCACATGAGAACTCCCACTAACTGCTATCTGGTGAGTCTGGCTGTGGCAGATCTCATGGTTCTTGTGGCTGCAGGACTACCCAATATCACAGAAAGCTTGTATAGATCCTGGGTGTATGGCTACATGGGGTGTCTGTGCATCACTTATTTCCAGTACCTAGGGATAAATGCTTCTTCTTTTTCCATTGCTGCTTTCACCATTGAGAGATACATAGCCATCTGCCATCCAATCAAAGCCCAATTCCTATGCACTTTTTCAAGAGCCAAAAAGATCATTATTTTTGTCTGGGCTTTCACCTCTATATACTGTATGCTCTGGTTTTTCTTGCTGGACATTAACACAGTAGCCTACAAAGAGACTACTGTTGTGTCCTGTGGCTACAAGGTGTCCAGAAGCTATTACTCTCCTATCTACATGATGGACTTTGGTATATTTTATGTTGTGCCAATGGTATTGGCAACTGTCCTCTATGGTCTGATTGCTAGAATACTGTTCCTGAACCCCATCCCTTTGGACCCAAAAGAAAACTCTAAGACATGGAGGAATGATGTGTCTCACCAAAGCAAGCCCATGAATTCCAAGATGACTAACAGGAGTTTCAATAGCACTGTTGCTTCTCGAAGGCAGGTAGGAACAGTAGTTTGAAATGTCTTTCTGAAACATAAAACACACTTGTTTTAGAGTCCACTATTCTGAAGTTGTGCAAAGAGGTAAAATATATTCTCCTTTTTTGCTAAGTAGTCAAGTTGAAATTCTGTGATATGTATGCACATACATATAAATATGTGTTTTTTCTTGCCTATTATTACCTACTGCAAGAACAGAAAAAGAAACAATATTTTATTTCCTATATCAAAAAGCAATTAGGAAGTGTCAATTATGAATGAAAAATTTTTAACTATAGTTTTTTTATATTACAGCCTGTTAGCAATCTTGCCAGATATACAAAATTACTCTTAATTTATTTTTGGAATCTGAAGAGAAGGAACTAGCCTAGGAGTTTGGAAAACTTGAAGTTTGGTCCCAGCTAAGTCACTTTGTCACTCAGTAGATGCAGTAAAGTTTTTTACTTTTCCTGTCTCTGACTCTCTTGTGAAAAGTCTATTTAAGGAAACCTGTATATGAAAGTGTTTTATAAATGTTAAATATCTTTGTTACTCTGTCTCTCATAAAATATTTTTATGTATTGATGGCTCAGAACTGAGGCATAGCTCTGACTAGCTTCTTTTTATATTGTTAAATATGTGTGCTGCCCTGTGTAATAATACCAGGTAGAATATAGTGAGTAGATTAATGCCTGGCTATTTGCAGTAAACCACCCTGCCTCCTACTCACACAGTGTGCAGCAGGGAGCACAGCCCGCGCAATGGTGAGAAACACAGGGTGCCTCGCTCACAGGGAGCAGCCTCCAGTCAGGTTAGGCAGCTCGATGTGAATGTTGGAAAGCAGCTCTCCTTATTGAGCTTGGCACCCCAGCAGGTCACTTCCACAAGCTTCCACCTCCTTGCACTGTGCAACTCCCTCAGGAAACAAAGCTGAGCTGTGCCCCCTTGGGTGATGGGTTGAACTTTATATTCTTTTAATTTTTTTTGTAGATTGCAGCTGTTTAATGAGAGTGTCCATGTTTCTTCTTACAGAGATGGCACAGACCACAAAAGTTAAATGAGCTCCCTGCTAGAGCACCAACTGTTGCAGAGCAGTAGAACTGTGCTTTGAAATGCACAGCAGAATGGGCTAGGCTATATTTAATTAAGTTGCCAATTATAGTTAATAGTCAAATAAGAACTGTTTAATGTTGTTTTTCTTTTTCCATTACTTAGTACAAGATAATCTGATCTTCAAGTTCTCAATATCACTTTAGTATATGTGCTTGATTATATGTGCATCACTTGAAAAACAGACATCTTTTACGTTGAATACTGCTGAATATGGATACTCATATTATGAAACTGAGAAGCAAAGATTATAATGTGATATCTTTTATGTCTTGTAAAGACAGCAAGACTTTTCCTAAAAGCCTAAGTAACCTGATTATTTAAAGTAGCCTTATTATGAGTAAAGCCTGCATTTGCATATAGTACAGCATGGGAAGCAAAGCAAGGATAGTGTGGCATTATCATATAGTAGCAGCATGCAAAGATAGCCAGTGGTGTAAAATGAGAAGGGACAAGTCCATATTAAAAAAAAAAATCCATTGTCTCAACAGTTAGTAAGACACACAAATGAAAATTTCCTGCTGTGCTGGCAAATGCAGGTATAACTGATAGTATAATTGTCTATCATAATATGAACACTGAATTACATACTTGCGGGTAGATTTCATACTCTTCCCAAAGGAATTCCTCCTTCCCTCGGGTATCAAGGGGACTGTGAAAAATAAATATAGCCTTGGATAGCAAACATGTTGGTTTATATTTGAGATGGGATCCAGCTCACCTAACATTATGTGTATCTCACAGAGTTAGTTGCTTAGACTAATCAAATCATTAAGGTAATCAGGGCCATCATGGTCATTAGATAGATTACCCTCTAGAGAAAGTCCTGTCTTAGACAGTGGTGCAGTCTGCAATGACCCGGTCCCCCTGAGAAATCCCCTTGTTCTCTCACAGCAGAGCAAGCACAGAAATGCAAGATAATTTTGTAAGACTTACATGAAATCCTCAATCTTATTGTTTGGTTTCACTTGTGGTGTTAGTAGATCAATACCTTAATCCTTCTGTTTATTTAATCCACCTCTTCATTGCACAACATCGTTTTTACTGCAAGATCATGAACTGCAATATACAATCTCTGTGCCTTGCAAGGATCACCGCCAAGCACAAAAGGAAAGATGTTATTACATGTCTTTAAAACACCAAAGTGATTATCACTTTTATCTATCAATGTAAGAAAGATCAGTTTTCAAAGGAGAAGCAAGCAACTACCAAACTGAGTGCAATGGTAATGGAAATGTCTAATAAAAAGATTTCCTTAGAATGGCAAGTTTCAGGAGTGGGAAGGAATAGGAGAACAATTCAGAATTAAAATATTGGGAATCTATTTAGTAAAATATGTTTTAGACACTTGTTAGAACATTCTCAGAAATAAAAAGATGGGGTTTGAAGAATGCAGCCAGCACCATATTCAATCTCAAGCACTATGTTGCACATTCAAACTACACTTGAAATTTGGAATAAACTAGATTTGCTCCAAGCCTTTTTATCATCTTTTCAATCTCCTTAAGAATAATTTATACTCTGAGCATAGGATATGCAGCACATATGCACAAGAAAAGAGCAATCAGTGTATGCTTGCCTTCACCTGAGCAATGAATGAGGATGCTAATGTTGCTGCTTTCAGGAAGCTGTGGTGTATGCTTATGGGTAATAGAAGCGTGTTCTTTAAAAGTTTGTTCTCTTAGCACTCCACTGATGTCAAAGCCCCCTCCCAAATGGTGTTTAGTTCTGTTTCATATGAAGTGATTTGAAAAAAGATATGGCAGTTTACTTAAATAAAGTGGACCCAAATTTCCTCTAAACTATTTATGTGCAGCCCCATCCATTCCAGTAAAGATTTTTGGTGTGGATAAGAAAACAGCTTTGGCCTCGTGTATTTAGATGCTAGGTTCACCTGTAAAGCAAATTCAGGTGAGATAAAAGTCCAGGGCATGCTTGCAGCATCTTTGGGTCAGAAGCCTTGAGTGGTACATCAGCCTGCAGTGGAGAGACAAACCCTTTGGCTATGCAGGAGACAAAGTGAGCCTTGACAGAGCACCTCCTATGAGCTGCTGTCATTTGCACACAGGTCATCCTCTGAGGCAGCTGAGCATGAAGAACCACTGCTGCTAGAGCCAATATAGGGAGTATTTACCATTGAGCAAATAATTAACTGAAATCAGGGCCTCACAGTGTATGTCAGAGACACAACCATGACTGGACCAGGGAACTGAATTTCTGCCTGGCAATAGAGAGGTTGTGCCAGACTTGTTATTTCTGGCAGCATTGGAAGGATGTGCACTTCAGAGAGTTTAAAATTATAGGGAATTCTCCTCATTGCCCTGCACTGACTGAACCACCAAGAGCTGCCACCAAAGAAGTGCTATCCATGGATTCTGCCTCTTCTCCTACACCAGCAATGGAATATGTGGGTACGTGACTTGGGTAATTGACCTGGGAAACCAAAAAAAAAACAGCCCTACAAAGAAATGCTTAGTTTTAAGCTGGACCAGGAGCCTGGCCTCACCCACACCCTCACATCTGGGGCCAGCACAAGCAGGGAGGTGAGAATAAGACTGCTTTTTTGCTGAAGTTACATGTTACTTTGGCTTTAGTTTGGGTCAAGACCAGAACATTTTGGAGTCTGAATACTACAAGAAAACATCTGACTTGGCCTAAAGCCTGACAGTGCAAAGCTAATGTCTTGGCATTTTAAAACACGCTCAAACCTGTAGACTGAATTGGTCTCAGCTTAGGACGATTTGTACTGTGACCATGGTATTTTTTATCAAGTGTTAAGAGCCAGTTCTAGTACACTGTCAAATCACAGCCTCAGTAAACTGAACTATCGCATCAGTAGAAGCTAGTGATGTTAGATAGATGGAAAATGTACATCAAGACGCCAATATGCATAAATTCAGCTTACAGTTTGCATTGTACATATATATTTTATATATATAAATATATATATATATTTGAGGCATATGGGACACAATCACTTGAGGAATAACAGCCTTTTTTTCATTGCTGTACAGTGTTAATTGTGTGACTTTGAAATACCCTCTCCTTGGCACAATTTACTTCTAGTCCAGGATTCAAGCTGATAGCTGCAACACTGTGAGGGATTCTCTGAGCAATTTTTCCTTAAAGACATGCTCAGGAGAAATATAAATTTTTAATGATTAGTAACAAAGTGCCCTGCAGAGCTTCTGGTAGTAAAGTACTCTGATGCCTGGACAAACTATTATCCACTGAATTCCTGAGCATATGCAACACATTTGTTAGTTGGGCTCAGTCCCATTGTTCAACGAAGTTCCACAAATAGTCACTTTCTTTCTTTAAATATGAATTATTTTCCATGATGAATGATTATTCACCATTGAATGGATTTGCTCAGCATGGGCTGGATCTGAGCTGGAGTGAGGAGAGGAGGAGATGAGGAGTACTGAGACTTCCTGAGACAGAGCAAGTCAGTACTGAGTCACCTCAGTCCTTGCTGTCTTGTTCACATGAACAGCTCTTTTAGAAGTGGTTTGGAGATAAGGAAAGATCATCCCTTGAGCTACCTGGGGCATTCACATTTGCACTTTGCTCTATTACAATGTGCACATAAAACTAGAAAAACAGTCTGTAAGTCATAATGAAATGCATCAGGTGACAAAAAAAGGAGAGAGTATTTCTCAGTCTCACTTTTTATTTCTAACAAACACAGCTATAGGAAAATCAAAAGTGAAAGTGAAGGGAGGAGAATTGAAAGATGAAATTGTAGCCTTTGCATATGTACATTTAAAGACAGGCAGATAAAAATACATCATTTTGCAGGGTTACTTTGCTCTTCATCAAATTCTTCATCATAATATGTATAACAACCCCAACAAACTGGCTTATGTGTATGTGTCTTTCTAGATAGATAGGTGAAAATATACTCATTAGGCAATGAAGTGTCAGGTTTCTATATAATGAGCTATCTGATCAGAAGACAAGAGAATTATATATTCTCTTATAACTTCAAACTAAAACCCACTTCTAAAACTAGCATGTGTTTGTGAGTAATCTTACTTGAGTTACCTACCTGCCTGTCCCCCTCTTGAAACCCTTGTCAATTTACATCTACTCTTTTTGTGAGGATACATGTACATGAAATAGTAACCCATACAGGCAGACCATATCCTCCATCCTGTGGTTACAGGAGTTGCTGTTTCACTGAAGTTTAACTTCAGATACTTGGAAAGCAGAAATAAAGCAAAAGGAAAAAGAAGTTCTTTAATCCGTCAATAGACACCAGCAGTTTTATGCCAAGAAGCAAAGCAAAAAGTAACAGCCCACACACACACAAAACACTATCAAAAGAAGCAGTTGTAGCTCACAAAAAAATCTGTACCAATGCTTTCCAATTCACACAGCTAACGGAGTCATGTCCTGGCTTCCATGAGGCTGTGCCACTGTACTATCCCACTGTCACATCTCACTGTACTTTCTGCTATGTTTATTAATATGTTTCAAACTTTCTTTAATCTAGAGACTAATGAATATCAAATACACTGGAATGAAATTATTTACAAGAGACTCTTTTTAGTCTGTGTTTCTCTAATTTTTTAGTGTTTGTTGTTCATTTCATCTCTGTTATCCTGGCTATTCCCAAAGGTTTTTTTCTCTATTCAAAACAAATTTACACAATAGAAAAACCATCTTATGACAATCAAGTTTTACTGATAACTCTTTTTTTTTTCTGGCTCTGTAAACTCTAATTGACATCTCAGTGTAAACATCAAATAATGATCTCATTGAGTGTTGGGGATTTCAAGAATAGAAATAAATCTAATTCTTTTTTTTTCCATTATTTTTGGCTTTCGTTTTAGGGTGACTAGATAAACTAGATAAATTAAAAAGGCTTCAGGTTCAATTACTCTACAGTATTACTGTACTGTATAAGTCTAAAGTAGGAGATCTAATGTGCTTGAAAAAAAATTAGATCTTTTTTTTTCCCATTTGAATCAACACTTCCTTCCAGTGTGAGAAGTTGAAAAGTCTAAGGTCTACAACAATTAGCTTACTGGGGTATCACCTGGAAAGAATAATTTAACAAAAACTAGAAAGAATATTGAACTTACTTTAGAAAATCTTTCTGAATCAAATATTCACCAGAAATTCTTACTGAAGGGTCTGTCAATAGTTTTGCTTTGGCCCTAGAGGTGTAGCAATGCACATGTTGATTCAAAGGTGAGTACTAACCTTCTGCCCCTCCTCCATCTACCTCTGTTCCCCCAGGTCACCAAGATGCTGGCTGTGGTCGTGATCCTATTTGCATTCCTATGGATGCCCTACCGCACATTGGTTGTGGTCAATTCTTTTCTCTCCAGACCCTTCCAAGAAAACTGGTTCCTGTTATTTTGCAGAATCTGTATTTATTTAAACAGCGCCATCAATCCTGTAATTTACAATCTCATGTCCCAGAAATTCAGAGCAGCCTTCAGGAAACTCTGCAACTACCAACAGAAACAGGAGAAGAAATCTGCCAGTTACAGCATGGCCCTAAATTATAATGTCGTCAAAGATTCTGATCACTTCAGCACTGAGTTCGAAGATATTACTGTCACCAACACCTACCTGGCCTCTGCAAAATTATCCCTTGGCGATAAGTGTTTGTCATCTGAGGTAACTTTTCAGTGTTTTGTTTAGGGTCCTTGTGAACCAGAGCATATTACTGGGCATGGGGCTGTGCTGGGATAGCTTTCAGCCGGGGCAACACCAAGGAGGGCTGGGAAAGGCTGATGGTGACAAGCGATGCACTGGACAGGCCATGGCAGGGAGGGAGAACTGCCTGGGTTTGGAAAGTAATGCTTTCAAATTGCCGTGTGCCAAGCATGATAGGAACTGCAGGATCTGCAGCATGGGGAAAGATGAGGAGAAACATGCACGTTAAGCCTTGTTTTCTGAGGAGCCAAGGGCAACAGTGGAGCATCAGAAAGTGGTGTGTGGGCAAAGTCTGTCAGGAGGGTATGTTGGTGTCTGAGCCCAGTGATTCCTCCAGGCATGCTCTGGATGCCTGCAGGGAGGGAAATGGGGCATTTTCCTGTGCCTCACCCCCTGGCACCATCTGGGGCTTAGCTAGCCCTGTGCCACCACACAACTGGTGCTAAGAGAAGACATGGCTCTCACACACCAGCGCTCTGGTCCTGAGAATGCTAAAAGCCCCACTCACTTCCATGCCAGCAGCAACATCCCCATGTGTAGCACTTCTCTCTAACCCAGCTCTTTTCTACATGATGATGCATGTTACTGATTTCATGATGCTTTTTACAGTGCTTAGATGCTGTTTGTAAACCCATACACTTTAGAGCTTAAAAATAAGCCACAGAGAGGCTTAGTTTTTATTTGTTTTTGCAGATGACATGAGAATGAAGAATATTTTTTTTCAGCTTGCTGCTTCTCTCCTTATTTTCAGGCCTGAGGCTCACCTTGTTCTTTTGTACACAGTCACATAAGACCTTTGGATGCTTTGTTCCTAATGAATTTTATGAAATGTAAAGACATTTCTGCTCAAAGAATTGCAGGGTTTACCATTTATGTCTACACATCTGCCTGTGCCCTAGAAGAGAAAACAGCCTCTTGGTGAATGAAAAGAATATACTACTGAGACTCACTGAATAAAACACTTAATAAAACAACTTTGGGAAGGTGAGTTGTCTTCAGTGGAATACTCAAATGCTTTGTCTCATTAACTGGCCGAAGAGTGGTCTGCATTCTTAGAAACAGCAAAGCTTCCTGGGACATGCCCACAGATGCCGAGCTGGGCAGTGGTTGATACTCCTCGTGAAGCTGAGAGGCGAGGACAGGAGCTGCCCTCCTGTGTGGCTGTGCTGGGCAGTACCAGCAGGGCCTATCCAATAACAGCCAGAACCACCAGTGACAGAAATTACCTGCCAGTGACTCCCTCATCCCACATCAGTGCAAATCTGATTGTGGGCATCATGGCACATGTCAATAAACAGGTATCTGATGGCAAAGACTGATTTATTTTTTCCTTGAGCAGCATGAAATAGGAAGACCACTGAATGATTTTGCACTGGCCAATAAGCAAAAAGCCTGCAGGAAGCTTTTAAAATGTCTCATTTTTTTTCAGCAATCTGGTGTATAAAGGTACCACTTTAAATGTAAGGCTCAATTACTTCTAAATTCTGTCAGAATTTACAGGTATCAAAGAGTATTGGACAGGCTTTTACCAGTTCCTTTTATCTTGGTTCAATAGCAATTTTGTCTAACAGCACTGCAGGGGTGTTATAGCTTCAATATAGATAATGTCTAGGGAAAAGAGGAAAATTCAGTAAAAAATGACACCTTTAACATTTTTTGTCTTGAAGTTTATCTATTAGAATACTTTAGGGCATAAATTGTTGTCAGAAGAGAATAAGAGAAGTCACCATGGCTTCTCACTTGCCAACATAGTGGCTTTCATGCTCTTCCCACACAGGCCCACAATAAGCAGCCTGAGGCCACAGTCTCCCTGCTGTAGCTGCAGACAAAACATCCTGTACTGCTTTGGCTTTGCTCTAGACCAGCTCTTGTTCTTGCCAGAATTATATCTTCCCATTTCTGTGCAGCAGTAACAGAAATTCAGGAAGGTGCCTTGTTTGTAATGAACATTTTGAGCAGCCTTTGTAGATGACATTTAAAAACCTGTAAAAAGAACCTTTATGTTTTAGTAAAAAAACTATTCAATGTGGGATGAAAAGGTGGCCCCTCCAGCACTGTAAGGCTTTCCTATCCAGTATTCCTTTGCATACCCCACTGCTTCCTCTTTCACTTTTTTTTTTTTAATATTTGAAAATTTAAAGAGAACTAAAATTACCCTGATAGACCTTAGATTTAGGTGTTAAACTTGTGAACTGTGAACCTGTGTGTGCTGCATCCAAACCTGTTTTAGCTTAGCAAAGCTCCACAGACACTGTCTAGATTGGCAGAGTGATGATAAGGGCAAGGAAGGGACCAATAGCAAGGTTGTTTTAACCAGTAGTATAGATGTGACCAACTTCTTGGATCTGGCAGAGCTTTGGCTGAAGCAGAGCCAGTGGTGGAACCCATGCAGGTTGTGTGGCAATCTTTTCTAATTCCTCTGCACTGGGGCTCTTCCTTATTTATGGGAGGCTGAGGCTTCCCAGCTTGTCAGCCTGAGCAGCACAGGCCACCAGATACAGGCAGTGGGGTCTGTTTCTGTGCAGATGTTCCACCAGTGTGGCATCTGAACACCCACATGACTGGAAGGGGCATGTCCAAACTGCTTTTGAATTAATAGGGAAGAACTAAAATGACAAAGTCTCATGGCAGCCAAGTGGCAAAGTTAGCTGGGATTCAAGAGTCAGAGAGAGGGATACCAATGTATTTTTAAGTTAGTACCTAGCAATTATATCTCATAAATACAATTCTATAGCTGTAACATACACTTTGACTGTTCTATGGCTTTTTGCTGCTCATGTTTAAAGCTGCAGTTTGTCACCACAAATTCAACTCAAGGAGAGGTACCACAACCTGTGTAACATTTCTTCCAAAGCACCTGTCACAGAGAAATTAAATTATCTGGGAACTTTACACAGGAATTTGTGTTTGCTTAGCCAAGAGACATATTCAAAGCAAAAACAAGTTCCTATACCTGACTGAGCAAAGCCTCTGTGTCCACAAGCCAGCACTGCTTGGAGCTGATGAGAGCCAATCCCCAAGTCTGAGCTGGAGGGAGAGGGTGTGGAGGTGGCCACTGGTGGAGCTGGTGCCTGGAAATCCTTTTGTTCTTCACATGCTGTTTTCAGTCAGGCACCTTTCAGAGCAGGGCCTGCTTTCCAGACTTTCTAAAGAATTGCTAGAACTAGTTCCTTTTCTTACTTAAAAAGTGAGCAGATGTGCGGGACTAGCAGCAGATAAAGAGTGCATTCCACAGACACCTGGCTGTCAGGAGAGGAGCAAAACTGGATGGGTAGGAACTGAGCTCAGTCTGCATATAATAACAGTAACACAAACTTATGCTTTTATCTCAGCTCTTTTCAGAACACAGACTGAGCTACAGCTTTTATAGGCTGACTGACAATATCAGAAGTCAACTCACTCCTTTATTTAGATTTTTGCCTTTTTGCTCAAAAAGTATCTTTCTGCTTTCTCAGCCTCTGTTCCATAGTTCCTTTTATTTTTTTTTTAATCTTTATTTCAGATGCTTAGGTGAGGTATTTAAGCTCATATTCTTAGGGATGTTTCATCAAGGGCTAAAATCTATGTAGGTGATTTTGTATGCACCATCACTTGGAATAACAAATGAAATGGAATTATTTCATTCTGGTATTTATTTGCACAAACAGAAATAATTGTGCTTGCAAAAATATGTGCAGAAATGCAATATTTAAAACTGTAGATTTAAGTTAAGGTGTGATTTTAACTTATAATGTGATGTGGCTGTGTCTTTATTGATCTTAATTATGAAATCCATGTTAATTGTATATTGATTCTCACAGCTAACACTATGAAACTTTGTTAGGTATCATGCTAACGTGATTTTAGATCTATTTTTGTGTTTGCCCTTCTGTTTATAACAGCAGTCAACCTTTATTCTTGTACCTAGATATTGTAAATTAAATATGTGGACATGTGTTTAGTTAAAAAATTGTGTGGTTTTAAATTTATTGATAATTATATCAAACTTCTTTTGCTGAAGTGAAAGTGACTACTGACTGCAGTAATATAATTATTTATCTTTATGTACTTCTTTTGTGGGTAGTAAATTCCTTTGTAATGTTTAGTTTGAAAAAAATTGTCTGATTGGTAGTAATATTGAATCCATGCCTATATCCTTATTTCACGTCTTTGATGTAAGAGATTGCATTCTTATTGCACCTTTATTTGGAACTTTACCCTGAACGTAACAGAAGAGATAGTGCTGTAATATCTGGCTTCTGGAGCTACACTGCTTCCTTGGTGAAATACTGAGATTTAGAAGCTTCTGTGTTAGTAAGTTCTCCAGTCAAGAAAGGCCAGGTGCATTTAAAACACACTTTGGTTTGAATTGTCACATGAACTCTCTGAGGTCAGAGTTAAGGATCTATCAAATCCATCAAAGCAGTTCCAATGTATTGTGACAGGGTTTATGACACTCTTGTGGAAGTAAATGGCACAAGTCAAATGATATGAGTCTCTTTAGCATCCTTTCAAAAATAATAAGCCCACAAAATGGACTGAAGGACTGGTCCTACTTCAGGAGCAACTGCCTTAACTCCTCAGTTACACAGGATCAGATCAGTTACTTGGCCTTTGCAAGGAGACAAAGCTTCTGCGGTTGTTTTTTTAAAAGCTATTTAAAAACCAACCAACCAACCAAAACAACCTACGAAAAAAGCCCAGATCTGGGCATTGCCGCCATGGAAATGATTTCAAGAATGTGCAAACCTAAATTGTTCTTTCAACAATGTTGGTCGTGCTTATTCATTTCTTCACTGTGTGTGTTATGTCAATTATTTCACTTGCTACAAAGTGCAGTGGAATTTGAAACTGACCTTTCAGTATTTTGTTATGTCTTCTTCAGACAGAATTGTTTATTTGTTGTTTTGTTGTTTTCAATGAGTTTGTTTTCTCCTGATTCCTTCATTGCTACTGAGATATGGTGATATCACAAATGCCAGTGAATTGGCCCATCCAAAATGATTTGGGTTCTAGAATTCCTTATTTTGAGAGCTGAATCCTGGTAATGTGAATTCCCACAAACCATGTAAGAGCAACTGGTTTAGAAGGAATTTCTTTTTCACCTCACCAGAGTAATTCTGATGTCATTGTGTCACTGCATGTGGTTTATACATTTGTTGATTTTAATGATTGTGAATTTGTTTGGAGAAATGTATTACTGATAAATGTAGAACAATTTTTGTTCAAAAGAAGAATTTTTTAATTCTTTGATGATGAGATTAATTTGTGATGGATTTCTGTTATTACTCTAATAAAACATGGAGAAAGATAATTATGCTGCAATTTTATTTTTTTTTAACAACCACTTGAATACATACCTTTTGTCTTGCTGTTCTTGGCAATGGATGGAAAACATAACAACATCCTGTGTCATCTGTAGGAGAATGAACATCCTGAAAAAAAGTAAGCTTTGTTTCCTGAAGGAAGTGCAGTTTGCCAGTAGCCTAGAAGTATAGGGCTTAAATGGGAAGGATTAATGTGCATCCTTGTTCCTGCTACAAGGATTATTGATGCATTTTGTGTTGGACAACATTAAACAAAATAAAACGAAAGCAAAAAACTTCAGACAAAAAAAAAAACCAAAAAATCCCAAACACACACAAAAAAAATAAAATAAAAAAATCCAAATCACATCATGGGAGTAGAGACAGAGACCAGAAACAATTTTGTTATTTGCTGACCACAATGAGTGTAGTCAATTCCTGTACTTGATGGGTACAGCCTTGCTTTCCTGGAGATGTCAGCCATTTGTGCTTGGATCCAGCCTCAAGAGGATGAGTGCAATTACTTGGTCTGCTCAGATTTTCCTCAAGGTAATGCATAGGAAACTCAGTCTCCTGGGAATCAGGATATACACAAAGGCTAAATACCCTACAGGCTAGACTAAAGCCAAATGCTTGTCTCTCATTTCTTGGGGAAATGTTCTATCACCAGTAATAAAGACAGAGGGCTCAATTTCCAGTCAGATCTTGCTGACTTTCGTGAATCCCAGGTAGTAGGTTTCTTAATCTTTTCATTGTTCAAGTTGTCTCCATGGGGCTGGATAACTCCATACATTAGTACATGGTGGGGGCTGACCAGCTGGAGAGCAGCTCTGCAGATATGAGGCACTGCAGGTCCTGGGGAACATATGACCATGAGGCAGCAAAGGCAGTCATGCACCTCCTGGGCTGCACTAGACAGAGCATTGCGAGCAGGTCATGGGAGGTACCTGATGCTTCCCCTCTGCTCACCCCTGGTGAGATACATCTGGAGTACTGCAGGACTGTGCTGCGCCTCTCAATACATAAGAGACATGGACATACTAGGATGAGTCCAGTGCAGGTCCACAGAGATTATGAAGGAACTGGAGAATCTCGTATGTGAGGAGAGACTGAGACAGGTCAACCTGGACAGGAGCAGGCTCAGAGGGGATCTTGCCAGCATGTATAAATACCTGATGGAGAGAAGCTCCAAGACTCTTTTCAGCAGTGCCCAAGGATGGGGCAAGAGGCAATGGACGCAAATTGAAATACAGCAAATTCCACTTAAATATTAGGAAAAAAAAAATTTATTGGTTCATTGTGAGTGTGATCAAACAATGGAGCAGATGTCGCAGATAGGTTGTTAAGTCAAGCTTAAGTTCTTCTCCACAAATCTCACTGAGCTTTCCCTAACAGCTCTCGATCGTATCAACTGAGTGTTTATTTGCTACCACTCAGATGAACAGCTTTTATTTGGTAAAGACATATAATTGTTCCATTCCTCTGCAGTATATTGCATTTCTCTCTCTTTTATGGCAAGTGAAAGAGGTGATTTTTCTAATTCTTTTGAGATTTTTTATTAAGTGTACAATACATGAGCTTTTACTGATGATTTGATGTATAGAGCTGAGCAGAGCACTGCAGCAGACAGATCCTGGTCTCAGCCAAGGGCACTGGGCAGCTGGTGGGGAGGAAATGTTCAACATGATGGGGCAGGGCACCAGTGTCTGGTGGAGTACTGGCTCCAGGTGGCGTTCTGAGAGCCTTGGCATCATTCAGCCACTTGGAGCTACAAGTCTTATCCTACATCTCACTGAATTTCCCTCCTGAAATACACGAGCTTACACTCACTACTGGATGGGGTTTCCAAACTGTGATATAACACAACACCCAACACTACAGAAATGCATTAGGGCAGCACTGATCCTCACAGATTGCAATTGCCTGATGGAGCATTCCTCTTTCATCAGAACTCATCAACCCTTCTCGAGCACTTGGAGTCTCTTTCAGTATTTGATTTCAGTGGGGAAAAATTAAGGGAAAGCAAAACCTCAACTGTGCTGAGAGCGCTGTACCCTGAGTGCGCTGTGTTCTGTCAGACAGTGAGGGATTTCTGCTCTGCACACACTTAGGATCCAGCCAGGCAGAAGAGAAAAGCTCTTGGTCTACCAAGCCTAAAGTGTGGGATAAACAGACAGAATAGCACAAACCATGGAAAATTATAACAATTTCATACAATAAACTTCTATTGTCTGTACAGTAGATGAATGTTTCTTCTCATTGTTAACAACTATTTATATCCTACATCTTGGATATATCTAAATAGGGAATAATGAAAATAAAATTATAATAAGAGACTTCCACCCAAAAGCTTCATGTAACTCATAGCTTCCAATAAAATATAGAACAGAAAACAAGTAGCGTCTAAAATAAGCAGCACTCATCCAACAAGGACCATTTGTGAGGTAAGAAATCTCTCTATCATGGGCATACCTTGAGTTTATATCAATTTCAGAATGTAATTATGCAAGTCTGCTGCCAGCTCCACAGCCGAAAGAGATCCTGTAACAATGAAACAAATCCCTGTTGACCACAAATTGATTTTTTTTCCAAGTTCTGGACAATAATTACATGAAAGAAAACAATAACATGAGGCAGCTCCCAGTGTCTGAGGAAACTACAGTCAGCAAATTGGGATAAGAGATTTGGCTCATATGCCACAGGTTTTTATCTGAAATACAGCAAAACACATTTAGAAGGGAATTATGGAAGGATTTATGGTCTCTTGAAAGGCAGACCATACTGTGTTCAGGCAGACATTTTCATTCAGAAGGACAATTCACAGAAATTACAAAGGGTAGATAAGTTATTTAGGACATCGGACACACATTTAGAAATGAAATGGGAAAGATGGGAGGAAGCCTCTTCAAAATTGACTCTTTATGATGTAAACATGAAATTTTAAAATATAATACTAAATCCTACCCTGTTTATGCTGAACAACAATTAAAAGTGAGAGCAACACTGTGAGAGGATACAGTAGATGTGTGGGAGTGGCAGATGGCCATGTCTCTACTGCAGTGAGAACAGGCTAGTCTAAGTTTTTAGAGATCATGTCTAGTAATAACTTACATATCAAAGAAACTTCAAAAGCTGTTGCTGTTACACTAAAATAGCATGTGACAAGATGCTTGAAAGAGACTACTTTGTCTGATGTACTAGAAAACATAAGGGGCCACGGAGTGAGCTCAGGCAGCAAGATTGCATTTTTCTAAATTAAAAACTTTAGCTTACTTTCCCCTGTGCTATGACATTCTGGAGTGTCAGACTGAAGTTCAATAGGCTATTTCTATTTTGGCTTCTTAAAATAAATATTTTGGTGCAAAGGAATACTATTCTGCAGGTTATAATTGCATGTAGTGAATAGTAGTGAATTAAGCTGCAGCTCAGGATGGACACTGTTCAGCTGCCACTGACACTGTTAAGGTGTTGTACAGTTTCTGGAGCACATATAGCCCCTGGCAAGTGACACTCTTATAGGGAAAGCATGGGAATTAGCCTGGCCTGGCAATATTCCAAATAAGCACTTTGTGTGTTGCCACTCTCTTGGAGAGGGTAAAGGCATGTGTACAGTACAGGCATGGACCATGTGGTGCCTGTTGGGTCTGAAGCTAGTGAACAGGTGGTGGTCTAGCTGGAGTGTTAGCATAGGAACAGCCATTCACCTTCACGTAAACTAAATGGTTTTACTATCTTTTATTTATGATGCTTCTTCTCCAAAAGCTTCTACTCAATGCCTATAATGAACTTAAAGCAGTTGCTTTGTTCTCTGACAGCAATTTCGCCCTTCACACCCAGATCTGAAATTGGACTTGTGTTCTAGAAAATTTGCCCCTTTTCTTGAATCAGACTAGATGGACTAATGAAAGATGTTACTTCTCCCTACAAATATTATTCTGGCCTATAAATAAGAAAAAAACCTTTACTATAATATGGAATTACATTTTTCATAGAATAAGTGTTTTATAATGCTTGCAGTTTAAAACAAAAGCTAGTAAAAGAACAAGAGAAATGAGCAGTACACTGCAAAGAGAGAAGACCAATTGGATATTGTTAAAAACAGTATAGAAAGGGTAAATGGTATCTAATGTCACTAAATAATTAGTTTTGTAGTGCCTTTCTCAAAGATTCCGAATTTCTGCTGAAGTGCTATTAAAACTCTTTCTACTGCCAAATTCATCAAACACAAGCATATGCTTAGTGACCTCTGTACGCTTAAAAGCTTTGCAGAGCAGCATTGTCTAATTAATTATGAATTTATTTTTAAAATCTCATTTCAGTGAGATTAATCCACTTCACTTTCCACACCATAGGTCAAGCTCACACCTCCAGTTGATGCCTATAGCACAAAAAGCATACCACTGTATTTTCCACCAAGGAAAGCACAGAACAGCTTCACCCTGATCATGCACATCAGCTCTCGAGACCATGACCCCTTCCTGAGACCCCTCACTGCACAGGGAAGCATCACCACCACCCACATGGAGACTGTGCCTTTGCAGACAATGCATCCCCCTTCCTCCCCCTGTCCTGCGCTGACTGTCATGAGGGTGCTGCAGTGCACATGGATAACAGAGGAGTTATGGTGCTACCAGCAATGGCAGTGCCATTCTTCAGATGCCTATAGCAAGCAATAGATGAACTCTGTTTAGGACTAAGATTCCATCAGGCTTGAAAAGTTTGCCACATCTTGTTACTGGGGTAAGGGAAGAAATTAACCCCCCTTCAAGATTTAGTATTACATTTTAACAAAAATAGAGTTGTCACAGTAAGAAAATACTGGAATTAATTTTCTCTTCCCACTTAATGAGAGATGTCTGAAATCAGATTTTTCTGATTATGGTTTCAGCAAAATAGCTGGACTACTGTCAGTATATGCAAAATCTAATCTCTAAGACTATTCCAGAAGCAGCAAGTCTACATGAGTATATTAGATGCACAGTGGGGAATAAAAGACTGTATTGAGAAATATCTCCAATGGGAAATAAATTCTTTTAATTCCTTCTATTTCAATATTCAGAAGACACTCCTTGAAGGGATATCCCTCAGGAACCCCAAGTGAACACGCTGGATATGTAGAACAGCTGCCATCAGCAAGGTAGCTAAAACTAAATTTATAATTTATATCTTGTAAGACTGATCACTAAAATCTGTGTCTATTAACAGTGGGTGTAATCCACATACATTGACATCAGTAAAAGAAATGAACAACAGGAATCTCTGAGCTCTGCAGCAGAGATTCAATCTCTAGACTTCTGAGTGAAGATGTTTTTCTCTCTAGTCTGTTCAGAAGGATTTATTTTTACTTTTCCCTCAAAAGGAAGCTATCTCATGCATCCTCTCCTTTTTCCTCTAGGCCATTTATTATCCCTCACTGTCCTGTTCATGCTGCAAATCCCATTTGATGGTTTGTGGCTGGGGCAGGGTTGAAGTTTGATTTCTGAGTTTA
This sequence comes from Campylorhamphus procurvoides, assembly GCA_013396655.1. Lineage (NCBI taxonomy): Eukaryota > Metazoa > Chordata > Aves > Passeriformes > Dendrocolaptidae > Campylorhamphus > Campylorhamphus procurvoides. The sequence goes on along the minus strand of WBMV01000480.1, from coordinate 271,272 downwards.
GTTGGTTTCCTTTGTTCACAAACACAAAATAGGGAAACTTTTGGGACCCATAAAAACAAGCACAAGTCCCAACAAGCCAAGCATCCCTTCTGCTCTCCAAAACATCCCCTTTCTGAAGCTGTTATTTTAAGAGACTCACTCTGTACAAGGCTTACACTTGACAGGTACATGTCTCTGGTAAATCACAGCCTCAGTTTCATGAGTGATGCTCATGAATTGTAGGGACATTGTCCTGCAATCTGTGCTTTTTACCACTATGGTTGTAAGAATCAGTGAATCTTTATGGGAACACCCATGCAAAAACGTGTTTGAGCATTTATTTCCATGAGTGCTGGTCTGATGTTTTATAATCTGGTTATCATGATCTCTGAGAAGCTCATGATCTTGGCTGCACTTATTGCCCCAGCACAGGTAGGGAGAGGCTGAGATGTGCCCATGATGAAGGTACAACACATTTATAACCAGCCACATAGGCAGCTTGCTGCATCCATCCTCAGCCTCAAACTGGATCTGTCAGCACAAGGAGGGTTGTGGTGGCAAGGGTGCCCATGGCCCTCGGTCCCATGCCACAAGGCAGAGTCTGCTGCTGAGGCACTGGCACAGCTCCCCGTGGTGGGGGCAGTGAGGGGGGAGCCCTGTCTGTGCAAAGATCCTGAAGAAATCAGCTTCTTGGAGAGTTTTCCTGATACTAGATGAGGCAGTTGCATTTGAACGTAAATTCTTCTTGCAATTAAAATTTCCAATCTTCTCAGTGCCTTTGGGTTATTTCCAACAGGAATTTCTCCCAGTTTGTTCATTCATTTTCAGGAAAGCTGCCACTACCTAAAGAGGCTGCATCAAGCATTTGTTTATATCCTGGACTCTATTTAACTTATTTTCTTTGGTTCTTTAATTATTGTTTACCAAATAACGTGTCTGGAAGAGGCTAATACATGATCTCCAAAGTATATGGTTAAACAACAAATATTTTGCATTAACAGAGACTGTGTCTTTACGAGGTTTGAGTACTTAATGCTTGCAAAGCTCTTTTGGGAAAGGAGTAATAGAAGTGCTGACCATCAGTACAGCCACCATGCTGCTTATTTTCTGCAGGTAACGTGTGTAAAGGGAAAACAAGTACTGAGGGAGAAATAGGGAAATTTTCTCATTAATTAAATTACAAACCAGGGTAAAGGTCTAAGTGGTGTATTACTGTGACATCTTTTGCAGAATGACTAAGGGGTTTGAAGTCTAATTTTTGTGACATGAAGAGAGAATGTCACATGAATCATTCCCTGCCAGCCTGGGTAGGAGCCGTACCAAACTAATCCATCATTGCTCCAATCTTTAGAATGTCATTTTTCATAGTCCCTCATTTGAGGAAATTAATTGAAAATTAAAATTAATTGAAAATTAGAGTAATATTTTACTGATCAGGAATGGAAGGACAAGGCAAAACCACCTTCTGCTTTCACATCTGTCACCATGAATCCCACCAATAAATAGGAATAGGTCAAAAATTGTTTTAAGATTTTTTTTAAGTTTCAGAAGTTGGTTCAAAGAAAGAGTATTAATTACTTATGCATAAAACAGTTATTCCTACAGTTGATCCAGCTAGTAGTAGAAATGAAAGAAATCAGTGAAAAGTTTCTGTAGCACAGAATTTGTCTTTCAGGATGAGTAGTTTCAGGAATGCAGTGTTGGAGCAAGGGAAACAACAAGATCGCACTACACTATATCTCTTTTAATAAGGCCACATGAAACTGGAAGATAAAGCTTGATAAGAAATATTTTTTAATCTGAATTTTGTATCAAGAACATGGTTCAGAACTTGCAAACTGAGGAGACAAGTCTCTGGACTGAGGTGCCCAAGGCCTTAAAGACACCAGAGTCCATCACAACATGTACCATTTCCAGCTCCCTTTCCCTCCCTTCAGCTGCCACTGCTTCTTGAATAGCTCAGCATGGGGAATGGTCAAGGAGCATTCTTGATTATACATCATCTGTTTCTATTGCAGGCTCTTTCACAGCAGACAAACAGATGAACTCTGAGCAAAACATCTGTATAATTCAGAAAATGCTTTCTTCAAGCAGGTCAGGTCTCTTGAGAAGAGAAAATAAGCCTTCTTCTCTGTTGTTTTCACATGAAATATTTGCCTAAAGTTTGCTATAAATATAATCTTTCTGTATTAGAAGTAGGAACTCTTTCGAACTGTATGAGTAATCAAAGCTGGAAAACGCTTATGTTTGGGTGGCTAATCAGAGCTGCAGACTGCCTGGTTGCTTAGAGCTAGACAGGCTTTCATGTTCAACCAAATAATTAAAATGGAATGTTTTTCTCTGCAAAATGAGATACTCAGGGCCTAATTTGCAAAATGTTTAAGTTAGCAGCTTGAGTCCTCTGAAAAGCTAGAGATGGAGAACTAAGGAGCCCTGTAAGTATGTAGGCTTTGAATTAGGATTTGTTTTCTGCCAGTAGAAGTTTAGTTTTTCAAAGTAATCAAAGCTGGGGGAAGATGTCTCTTAAACAGTGGCTGTGTGTCTCAGAAATTCCATCTGTTTCAGCTAGGAAAGATTAAAAATAAATCCACACAATCAGGTGCATTACTTCAGTCATGGTAAATATCAGAGTAATGGAGGACTTGGCAATTTCTGTCACCAATGCCAGATTCTTGCTGGGACACTTTTCAGTTACAAGTCCTTTGCAAGACTCATTTATCATCACTGGTAAACAACAATTAAAGTTATACTATAGACTGGGTCCTAAAAGTGGCTTCCTTTTAGAGTCTGAGAATACATGACTCCAGAATGACTTCTTTCTGGTTCTCCATCTCTAAGTACAAGAGTTTTGATTGACATGTTCAGATCCAAAAATCAAGTGAGATTTAGAGGCACAAGTAGATACTAAAAATGTCTGAATCGCAAGTCTACATATGGAAATTTATACATCTGCAATTTAACATTTTCATACAATCTAAACAACCTCATAGGTTGCACAGTGGCAAATTGTACTGGGGTACAGTGCTAAAATGCCCAAACTGGTGGCAATTGCTATTCAGACACAGTAGTTTCAGGTAAGTTCTTCGGGCAGAACTGCATGTAGATTAATCATGCAGTGTCAAAGCCAAATATATGAAGCTTGAGTCACAAGCAGAGGGAGTAAAGCACTCACATACGTGGCAGAATCCCCACAGATGCCAATGGGACAAGGGTTTTTCTCATTTCAGTGTCATTTTACTTTTACTGGAGTGAGAGTGACAGGCATTACAGGTTTAAGAATGAACACCAAATAGCAGAGTTTACAACTGCGAATGAATATTTTAATCAAACACATTTATAAATATTCCTCTATGGAGAAATCTGGTTAGTTACTTTGCAACAGTTCAGCACTCCAAAGACATCTTTTTTACTGCTTCCTCTCTGCTTTGACCTTCTACTGTTCCAAGGTCCAGGAGGAACTGGGAAAACTAAATGAAATGCCTATCTTTTACTAGAAGGGAAGAAGAAGGCCTTTGAAATTATAGATCTAACCAGCTAACAAAACAGGAGCCAAAATATTTTTGTTAAAGTTCAGTACTGAGAAACAAAAAGAGCTACTTTTATATCCAAAATTCATAAGGGTTTTTGACACTGAAATGATGTCCTCATCAGCCAGCCAAGGAATTAAACTCTAGAAGAAACAATATATAATATAATACAAAATTAAATGAAAAGCACCCTCCCTAGTGAGTAACCTTCTGTGTCTCAGTGACATTAGGAAAATGCCTCAGCCAAAACACTGTGTCAGCTTCTGGATTACAAACTTTAAAAAAGATATAGCCAAACTAAGAACCTGAAATAGATTGTTAGAAATTACAATAGCTTAAAACCCAATGATTAATAAGGAGAGGTTGAAGGGTTTAAGACGTGATGTAGAAAAAGTTAGATTGAAAGATGACAAAATAACTATCTTCCTATCTTTAGGGATCTGATTCCAGTAAATGTGCAAAACCTTACAAAAATTACCTTAATTTCCATTAGAGACTCCCTAAGCGAGCTCTTTTAGGGCATATTTTTTAAGCTGACAAAGCACTGGAACAGATCAGCAAGGAGAATTTTAAATCTCCTGCACCAGAGATTAAATGTGTGTTTGCAGGAGAGAGTACATGTACTCAGCAGTACCTATGCTCGGTCTTACAGTATTGGGATTTTCAGGTGTGGACTTGATCTGGTACCCTGTGGCATGAGCTATAGGGAATTTATTAAAGCAGACCAAGTTAGTCTCAAAAGAGGATGTTTTCATTTGCTGTTTTGTTTTGGGGTTTTTTTCCAGATGTGTTTGTTCCTTCCCATGTGGGAAGGAACAAGCCTTATTTGGCTTGGAAATCAGTCTGGCTATGACACACTGAGCTGACTTTGTGTTGACATTATTAAGTGCTATGATGCAACAGGAGCTCCTGAGGACCCGATGTTTGTATTGCACGAGAGTTTCTTTTGGACCCGCTCTAATTTGATCCTGTGGACCAGCTGCTCATTTAGCAGTTCAAGCACATCACATGAGCTTCTGTAACACAGATGTGCAGATGTACAGATCCAATGGAAACCAATTTTTGCCTTTCCAAGAACACCCCGTGGTGCAAACCAGACCACAGTGAATGGGGCTAACCAAGACATTAACTTCAGAAGAGTCAATACATTAGCGTAGTTGAACATTTGTTAATTCAGGCTGGCTGTATTCTGTGAATCTCTATACTATACAGACCTGTAAATATTCATGAGAGCTGCAAACTTTGAAACTCCACATTGGATTGATGCACATACTTGACAAATTTGATGTTAGGCTTATTCCCTGAGTCACTGTCATTAATACTGTGACCACATGATCACTATGGCTTAGCTGGAAGTACAAGTAATTTTTACTTTGCTGGACACCAAAATTTATCAGTTATAACCATGGAGGAGTGCTCTTTTATATCCTCTCAGTTGATAACAGTGTTTTCAAAAAAGATAAAGCATCATAAAGACAGAAAAAAATTAAACTGCTAATTAATCTGGCAAGATCAGACTTATTCCTTTGAGTTCAAAATGCCATTGGTAAATGAGTATTTGATCTCTTCAGACAAGTAATCATAAATGAAAGTGAATGTAAATGAATTTTACCTACATTTCAGTTACATTGTACTTAAATCAGAAATAGATGTTAACTCGGGCACTTCAAAAATCAAAAGGAGTCACTAAAAGAATTTTAATTTGGATCAGATATTCTCTTAGAGGTAAATCTCCCAACTGCCTTGCCTTCACAATGGTTTGAAGCCTGGAAATTCTGAGCCATGCAATCTAGATAACATTTAGAGAAAACTAACCTGGGAACTGTGCTCCATCAGCAGTCCTAATAAGTGCAACCGCTACTGGGCTCACTCAAGGCCACCAAGAATGGTAGACCAAAATAAAATACAAAATAAATATGTTTTTATCTGTTTGTTTTTTCATTAATATCCAAGTGGGCCTTTATTCTTTCAATACTAAAAGAACCTCACATGAGCAGAAATAATGCTAAAACAGCACTTCTGAAGATCTAGTTCAGATTTCTCTAATCTACACAGAGTTTTACTGTTACAGTTGTTATCTTTACAGGAGGTGTAGTCTGCAAAGTCCTTTGTTACCTGAGTCACATTCATCTGCTTGGTTCATCACATCCATGCATTCTGCGTGCTGGGGTGCTTGTTGAAATGTGCTGCTGAGAGAAGATGCAGGAGAAAAATAGAACTGGTGTCCTGCTAACTAGGCAGCTGCATCTAGACCAAAGCCTCTTCAAAGCGCAGCACAACAGAAACCTGTGAAACAGATGGTGTCAAGTTTATTTGGTACACAGGGACTTGGGGGCTCAAATCCTATGACCATGCATAAGCAAAATGTTTGGATGGTGCTTGATGGCTGTTGGTGTACCAGCCAATATCTAGTATAATATAGCATTAACATAAAATCAATTATTGCAAATGCACTATGACCTTGTAATGTAGTTTATAACAGTATCCTTATTGTAAACAATATTTTTCTCTCCTTCAGCAGTCAAGCAAAATAGGAAATTAAGCTATATTATCCCTGGTACTTCTCTGCCTATTTGCCTTATATTGTTAAATGAACAATAAAGTAAAGATGCTTGCAATCTTTTTTCTTCAGATTTGCACCTGAAGTGTTTTCCATTTAATTACCAATGCCACATGCTTCAAATATGATGAGCTAGAGGGTAAAGGAAAAAATAAAAGGAAAAGTAAGAAAATACTTGGTAAAATCATGGAGGGCTGTTCCAATCAGAAGTTGTGGACATTTATCCAAAAGACAAAAGTAGAGGCAAGCTTGGAGGTTGAGCTCTTGAAAAGATTGTAAGGAGGTCCATAACTTGGAAATGTGTGGTAGAAGAAATCTGTGTTGAAACAAGAAACTCATTCCAGAATAGGGTAAAGATGTGTAGGAATGAAGAGCATCCTCCATCTGTTGTTTTATTTCATTCCTTCCACCACACTCTCCTACTCAATTCTTCTCTTTCTTCTCTTGCCTATATTTTAACATTCCCTGGAATAGAATTATGAAAATACTAGACTCTTGCAGGGAGTTTCCAGTGCTGGAAACAAATCTCTTCATTGTGGACACAGGAATTGTCATCTCTGGTCTTCCTGCTGTTCAAGTAATAACATAGATTTTTCTCAAGGCTCTGAAGAGGAAGAACAGGTCACAGTTGTTTTGTGATAAGCAAAAAACTCCAAGTGTACCAAAATATTTTCACTATTTATAAATTAAAGTTTGTTGTAGGCTTTTTCTTTTATATGTATTTTTAAAATACACCTTTTACATTTTCACTTATGTATAAATATTTGGGGAAATTCCCTTGTCTGCAATTTTTTAAAATCATCTCAAATAAACACCACACTATGTAATGGAGTTTTTGTCTTCCTCTAGCCTACAGACAAATTCTCTGGCACCCATTTTACAAATACAGAGAATCCTGAAGGCATACCCAAACCACACAACAACTCCTTTGGTAGCTGCACACAATCTTCCATAAAATTTCCATAAAAGTGCTGTGCTATCCCTGACATTTACCCTTCCTGGAGAAAAGGGTGCTCAGAAAACACCTTATTACTCTTTACAACTGTCTGAGAGGAGCTTGTAGACAGGTGGGTGTTGGTCTCTTCTCCAAAGTAACAAGTGACAGGCAGGACAAGAGGAAATGTCCTCAAGTTTCACCTGGGCTTAGGTTGGATATTAGGAAAGATTTCTGCACTGAAAGGGTGCTCAGATATTGGAATAGGCTGCCCAAGAAAATGGTGGAATCACCATCCCTGGAAGTGTTCTAAAGCTGTGTGGATCTCTCATCCTTTCCTTTACACTATACAAGGAAATCAAAAACAACACCCAGAAAACAGAAAGAATTAAGAACTGTCGTTCTTCTCTTTGTAATAAGGAGTATCCATGGAAAATGGGAAACTCAGCTTTAGATCCCTTCAACCTTAAATGCCTTCAGCTAAAGTGCCTCTCAAGTACCCTGTGGACACAATACATGTGTTCAATGCACATCACCCACCGTGGAAGTGTAGGTCCCTTGGTGATGGCTGTGGCAGGAGTTTGGACCATGTATCTTCACTCTCTGCCAGTAGAAAGTTCCATCAATGGAACTTAATCCCACAATTTGCAACAGTGCTGCTTCAGTATGAAACTGATGCTCACAACTGTCCCCATAGTGACAGGCCCTGCAATTTGGGTTGCCCTCAGGAGCTGCATCTGGGTGTTCATCCCCAGGCAGGACTGGACACTAACTTCTGGTGTCCACTGGGTCAAGAGGCAGAGGACTGGGGTGGCCACTCTGAGCTCCCCCCATTGCTCCTGCAGGGTGAGACCTGGCCCTGGGAGCCGGCAGACGGACATCAGCACCCTGTCTGTACCAATTTCTTGGCTGCATTCTTTCACAGGTCAGAACAAATTCACAGGAGTGATGGGAGGTCAGCATTTCAAAACACAGGGCAAGTTTGTTTGTTGTGGTGACCAGCCTTGTACTGGGCACCAGAATATAGTCCTGAAATATTTTCTGTCACCAATGGACATGTCAAGGCAGCGCTGTGACTTGCAATTGGCCTGTGACTCTTAGCCACTTTAGACACAAAACAGGGTCATCAGACAGAGTGGATGTGTGGGGAGAAGGGGACTTTTAAGCAGTTTGATGCATCATCCAAGTCCTGTTGGAGAAAACAGACAACATGCAGTACTGAACTAACAGAAAACAAATATGAGCAGCAAGGAAGGTAAAAACATCAAGCCAAACCATCAACAAGCATCTGTGTCAGAACCTGAAAAGGCAGAAATTTAATTAATTTCAGACCTAGATAATTAGCTAGATTTTTAGCCATTATAATTTAGAGTGAAATTTCCTGTCATCATTGCTGAAAGTGAACCTGAACAAACTCACCCTCTCTCAGAAAACAAAGGCAAGCCATCCAAATGAGCAAAGAGTGCTCAGGCACTGCAGCGTGTTTCCTCTTCATTACATTTAGCCAAGCACTAATAAAAGCAGAGGTATTCTTATTTCCTAGTCCTTATCTCATCCAAAAATCCTCCTACATTTCAGACGTGCCAGCACACACAGAGGGGACAGAGTTCCATCTGTATGATGGTGTTACTGCCTGTGTAAGTTATCCCTGTCTCTACAAACAGGGTGTTACAGAGCACATGTTGCATCCCTGTCTGGCCACATTCATGTCCATACCTGTGCCATCATACAGGCAGGAATGATGCTTTCATGCAGGGAAGTCCACCTCTCAGGCTAGACTGGGCCTCAGGGCATCCTATCAAATATTGAGTTTCTAAGATTTCCTCATGCAGGTTGATATTCAAGCCCATTTATAGTTAATCTACACCATCATCCTGTTTAAAACTCCTCCAATATAGGTCCATACTGTCCAGCAGTCTGGAATCGTTTCCATCCTGATGCTCTTTCATGTTGTCTCTGTAATTCCGTCAGGCTTCAGACTGAACACAGACTGTGCCTATTTGTTTTTAAGTATTTAGCTAATGATATGCACACTCTTGGGAACACAGTGTTCCATAGGTATTAAGAAAGAGAAAACAATTTTGTTTCATTGAAATTTCTTTGAGGGACTTCCTGATACTGGTGTGACTGATGTCTTTGCCTCAACTGTGGTATTTCTAGGTTTATTTCCTCTTCCTAGCAGCTTATTTTAATAAAAGTTATAAAAATCTTATTTTGCAGAGTTCTTCATGTTTCAGTTGAACTGGGTAGAAATCAGTCAACATAGAAAACCAGGCAAAAAAACCCCTAATTTTTCATTTAGCTAGAATGTGTATCTTTTAGTTTAGTTGAGAGCATAATCAAGATGAGACCATCTTTATACTCTGTGAAAAAATATTTATCTCCCAAAAGTTCAGTGAGCAACATCTGTAAATGGCACTTGAAAGCCATGACATATCAAAGGATTAAAGATTTCTCTCACAGAGTATGAATGGCTTGTGTGCAACACACTAGATGTCTCACTGAGCGTTCCAGAGAAAACACACCATGGGGATAAAAAGGTTAAGAAAAAGAGAAGATAAACCAGGCTGCTGGGACCCATCTTTTTTGATGTAGCAAAAGAAAAAGACTGTCAATTTGAGTCTTTCCAAAAGTCACAATAAAAAAGGTCATAGGTTTTATTCCTACAGAGGTGATACTTCTAGGACATAAAAGATCTCCTCTCTTTTGTGCTCATGCTCAGGTTTGGATTGATCTTTTGCCTTCCAGCCTCCAGTCTTCGTAGTAGCCCACTGCAGGTGCCAACCTCCTCAAAAAGCAAGCTCTCGTGGGCTGGTTTGCTGCCAGTAAAGGCACATGAAAAACGCAAATAATTATGTTTCAGTTTTTAGTGTCTTCAATATTGTGTCCTGCTTTGGCAGCAGAAAAGTGAAATTATCTCCTAACAGAGAATTACCCCTTGGAATGAATCACACCTACTGGTCTCTGAGTGAGGATCCAAGAGGGCAGGACAGAGCCAGGAGGAACTTCCCTGACTCCACAGCAATGACAGCAGAGCCATGCACAAAGCCCGACACACTGAAAAGGACAGCTTTCCAGAATAACTATTTTCAGATTTTAGATGNAAAAAAAAAAAAAAAGAGTTCTGAAAGTGCTGTTCAACTCATCTCAAACCTTTGCTGTGAGCTTCCAGGGCTTCCTAGGAGAACGCAGCAGTGTCTTTTCAGCTACTTAACTAAGGAACATAAAGAAACATCTAAACCCCAACAAGAGAACCAGGTGGAATGAGGGATCTCTTGCCTCCATTCATGACATAAATTTTCGCACATCTTCAGTTATGGTAGAGCTTGGTATTCACCAGAATGACAACTACTTTCACTAAGAAATATTTAATAGTGCAAATCAAACACCTTTTAAAATGTAATTTATTGAGAAAGCAGACCACCAATGTATTTCTCATGGCATTTTTCAAACAGCCCTTCCTCTTTATTTCATATGTGGCTGCAGTGAACTCCAGAACTCATTTGTTAATGAGGCTGATCTATATCCACTTCCTTAGTTTTCCTTTGGCCTCACCATAGAAAGATTGTCTGACTGTAAACGAGTAAGTTTGAATCCTTTCCAGGAAGGAGAAATCCTAGCGGCTGCAAAGTGCCATAATCTGGCATGGCACCCTGTGTTAGGTGTGTCTGAGCTAGCATATGCCAGGGAAAAAGCAACCCATGCATTCTTTTCTCCATCTGACTCACAAGCACCTACACATTGCTCATCTCAGTCAACACCAGAGCAGACTGAAAAAAACAAGCTTTCATATTTCCACAGGGGATCATTTTTTAATCCTGTATTAGTAACATTTGAACCCAAGGGAAAATCCAGGCCAATACAATCTAGCATGAGAGCTATGAACAAACAGGTGTCTCCTGATAAAACTGGTGCCACCACAGCCATCATAGAAAACCTGTCATGGTTTCACATACCTATGTTTTAAACCTAAAAATGAGAAGAACAAGCTCTTCCAATTTCATATTTATCATCAGGCACCATAACAACATGTGCATAAATACGAATCACTAAATTCTCTAATTTAAACTGCCAACTGGAAAATAGTGTTAAGCTGTAATTCATCCTGCGTATTAATCCTCAATACGTGGTAGCTAAGACATTTCTATTTGTATATACAGCTGAGTGTACAGGGTACCTTACAAATACGTGGATGCCAAAAAGCTGATTATGTGAAGGCCTGAACTTGCCAATATTTACTTTCTGGATGGAAGTGAAAACCAGGCAAAATCCCTAGCAGCAAAACGAAGTGATATCCATATGGAGAATATGACTTGAAGTCATATCCTTACCAGAAACAGCTTTCTATCCATACTGGATCTTGACGCATATTATCACACTGTTAGCCGGAAGATTTCTAGTGGATTTTCAGGCTTTACAGTTTGTTGAGATCACTGGGTTATTGAGTTCCTGGGCTTCAGTTGTCAACAAAGCAGTTAAAAAAATTAATCTGTCTAGTAGTGTCACAGGCAGAAAATTAAAGTTGCAGCAACAAAGAACCTGTTTGAGCGTCTCTATGCCCATTTAAATTTTTTATTAACTCACCAAACACTCTTGAATTTTGAGGGCATCACATCTCAATTGTGTCTTTTTCCCTTGACTTACTGCAGTCCTTGTTTGATGGTTCACATGAAGTTGCTGCCCTTTGGGTGAAGCTCTTAATTCATCTCTTGATTATAGTGAAATTCAGAACTCTGTATAGACCCATGCTGTGACCCTCAGCCTGGCTAGGAACTCAGCCCACCATGCATGTTTCTAAAGAGCTGGAATGGTTAAAAAAAAAAAAAAGGAGAGAGAAAAAAAAACAAACCAAAACTAAAACCAAATCAACAAGTCAACCAAATCCCACCAATGAAACAACCAAAAAATACCCCAAAAACCCCAGCTCCCTGGTTGGGTAACTGAGACCTGCCAGTATGTTTAATTACATGGATCTCAGAGAGTGCAGTCATGCAAACAGACACAGTGAACCTATTAAAAATTAGCTGACTTCACTTTTACCCCACTTCCCATTGGAACAGAGAGCAGCTTAAGCAACTTGCACACCAGTTTTTCTGTGAAACACAACTGAATTAGTGACAGATACACTGCTATCCCCATGGCATTAAGACACACCAGGTTCAAACTTTGAGGATATTGCATCTGTTTTTCATAGCACAGGACAAAGATTTCTAAGAACAGAAAGAAAAAGGTATTGGTATACTTCCCAGGAAAAACCCAGTGAAACAATAATAAAGCAGCCTGAGTTTTAGGTGTTTTGGTGTAGGGTTTTTTTTGTGGCTTGCTTGGAGGTCTTTTGTCCACTTGTTTTTTGGTGAAAAGGCAGATTTTATCAGATGTCACGTTGGATTCAGAGGTTCAGAAATGTGCTACTAACAGTAGCAAATACTTTTTGCTTAAATATTTTGTTAACTACTATCCTTGTGAATTTTTCAGACAGCAGCAACCACCTAGAGCTACATCAGGCAAGAAACAACACCAAAGGATTGATTCCAATCACACCATCATCCAGGCAGGTTTGCTGATGACTTACCCTTGTCAAATGCATATAAAACGGGAACAGAGGAAGTCTTCATCACAAATGTTCTCTTTCTGATTGATTCAATTGCTTTGAATGGAGTATTTCATATACCTCTAGATTTTAAGAAGAAGTCTCTATGTATTTTATCTTGCCTAAGCAAGCTTATTCTCCTGTGAAGACTGGCAGAGCATTGAGGCTGTTCAGCCTGGATAAGAGACTGCTCCAGGAATACGTTATAGCACCTTCCAGTACCTAAAGAGAGCCTATAAGACAGCTGGAAAGGTACTTTTGCAAGGGCATGTACTGATAGGACAAGGGGCAATGGCTTTAAACTGAGAGTAGGTTTAGATTACATATTAAGAAGTCTTTACTGTGAGAGTAGTGAGGTGCTAGAATAAGCTACCCAGAGAAGTTGCGAATGTTCCATCCCTGGAAGTGTTCAGTGCCAGGTTGGATGGGGCTTTGGGCAACTTGGACCAGTGAAAGGTGTCCGTGCGCACAGAAGAAACATTTTAAGTAGATTATTCTTCAGGTTCTTTCTAATACAAGCCATTCTATGATTATGTGATGATTCTGTACTGATTCCCACATTTTTACTCTTTTAGAATCTGACATTGCAACTCACAAAAATGTCTTCAAAGCATCAGTTTTTATTTCAGTTTAGATGGTCACCAGCCCCTGATCAAATCAAGAGCCTGAGTTCCCGGTCTCTTTTTGACCAGATGTACCTATCTTGTATCTCATGCCCACGTTAGATAACCCATATGCAAGTCTAATTCAGTTATTCAGAAACTTCCCATAAATTGTTCAAACTAAAATTACCATAAGATACTCTATATTTATTAGAGGTGATACATGAAACAGGGAGAATAAATTGCTTCAGAGAGAAAAATCATTAAAGGCCAATCTGCTGCAACTTTAGTGCCTGAAGTGACTGAATTAGTATTCAGTGGATCTTATTTCTTTTCACACTGAACCTCACTTGTTTTTATTAAAATAAGTGCTTATTACTCCTGCATCATTTCTGCCAATTTGATGCTTGGCCTCTGAGCTGTTTAAGTTTGGGTATAATGAAATATTGAGATATATCATATTTAATCCTCAGCAGAGGACTCATGACTGATGATTTCACATAGAGCAGTTACCATGACATTACAACACATTTATGTCAGACTTGCAGGTGCTTACATTGCGATGTGGGGCAACACACATAGGAAAACTTAAACAGTAAAAAAAGATAAACCAAAACCATTGCAATGCAGATGTCAAGGACCTTTGAACTAACAATCAGCATTTATTCACATTCAAGAACTGACTCAGGAGTATAAATCCATGTTTTAGCATACAGGAAAGTATTTATGCTGCAGCTTCCCAACAGAGTCATGAACAGGTTAATAATCTATGCTTTGCTGTCAGTAACGTTAAAAGATTTTTCTCTCTGGAAGCCACTCCCCCTCCCCAATACTTTAAGGCAGTATGAATACATACAAGTGTGTGCATATATGGATGTAAATGAATACAAATGTATATACACACACAACTCTGGCACATTCAGAATGTAACCACTACATTAAGAAACGGATCAGTGGAATACACTAGTAGATATGGTATATTCATCATAGCACAATGGTGACTTATGTGACAGTCTAAAATTATTAATTTTTTTAAAAATTTACTTTCTTGTATTGTTCTTGACAATTCCTTGCAACTGCCAACTAAATTTGCCAAATCATACTGAAATAGTATATAAAGGGTATTTTGCCTAGAGCATCAGATTAGTAAAGACTATGGCAAGTATTTTCCAGGTCTGCATCTGAAATTGTTAATTATATCAATCATCATATTTTAATTGATTTAAACAGTACACTTCATGCTAAGTATCTTTCTGAAAAGAAAGCAATTCTTTTCAGCAGTAGCTTAAATCTTTTATACAGCAAAAAATATTACACCAGCAAACACTTTTCCAAGCAAAACGAACTAAACCCTGAGTTTGAAATAATTGCAACAGCCTTGACCAAAAGTCTTGGCTGATGCTTGGCTCCTCTACCACAAAGACTTCAGTCAAGTTATCTTTTGACCTTGCTGATCTTTATCCATAGCACAAATGAAAACAGGGAGGAGGGGAAACAAATCCCACCAGATTTCCAGTGATGTGTTACAAATGGCAAATAGGATTGGCAGGACAAAATTTTAAACCAAAATTGCTATTACATGCTAATGTGTGATTGACTGCAGGCTGCAAGTTCATCTAATCTGCATAATAAGAAAACATAAATTGACATAAGGCAAGGAAATTAAAAAGTTCTAGTGGTCCATTATTGAAACCAAGCACAGAAAACTGAAATCAAATATAAGCTTCAACCTTATTAGTCATTCTCACAGAGTCTGGTTTTTCATTAATGAAGAGCCACTTTTTGACACAGGACATACATACAGAACAAATCCTTCCTCTTCTTCACTTTTCTGCAAAACGAACCCTTGTGTTGAGACAGGGGAAGAGGAAGGAAGGGCAGATCTCTCTCTTCCATCTACAAGGGTTTAGATCATTTGGGTCTTGTATACTACAAAAAAAAAAGACATGGAATAAGAAGTCCAATGTGCACTTTAACACAAGAATACACTTGAATACTTATCAAACTCCCCACCCCCAGTAACTACCTCTGTATATTTGTATGTTGGCAGAAATGGAACATTAACACAACTGTATGAGGGATTTCGCAAAATAAACAAGGAGTGCAATCGTGCACATCTTGGCCACAGCCATGGCCTTGCAGTGCAGGCACCCATCAGAAATTTGCCCTAACAGAAAGCTCCTTAACATAAGCCTTATTTTAAGGAATTTCTTATTTCTATTTTATTTCAGTATCATAGGAAGGATGCACATTAAAACCGAACATAAATCCTTTAAAATAATTTAAAGCCTTTTATTAATAAATGCAACTTGTTTTTTTTCCATTCATTTAAACTTGTAGAAGAATACATGATGCATTCGAAACATACAGTCAAGGAAAGCACTGAAAACGAATACTAAAAACAAATAATACAGGTCTGTAATAGACAAATATTTTCTCAAAAATTCTGTAAACAGACTGTGATTGGAACCTCTTGGGAAGAACTCTCTTAAAATGTAATATTTCAAGAAACAAAATCCTAGAAAAATTGAAGCATGGTTCTCAGTTCTCAGAAAACCATCTCTTTTAATTTTCCAGATTCTGTACTTTGTAGAAGCCTACTTATGCTGAACAAATGAGTCTTAAAACTAAGTGAACACAGAAATGGAAATGCTGATAGGGAGTGCATCCCAGTGGCTTTCAGCCATATCAGAGTCATAGAACGGTTTGGGTTGGAAGCAACCCTAAAGATCAGCTAGTTCCAACCTCCCTGCCATGGGCAGGGACACCTTCCACTAGACCAGGTTGCTGAAAGCCCCATCCAACCTGGCCTTGGACACTATCACGGATGGGACAGCCACAGTTTCTCTGGGCATCCACAACTGCTCTGGACAACTGGTTCCAGTGCCTCACCACCTTCACAGTAAAGAATTTCTTCTTAATATCTAATCTAAACCTACTCTCAGATTGAAGCCATTCCCCCCTGTTCTGTCACTAGGTGACCTTGTTCAAAGCCCCTCTCCAACTCTATCACAGGCTCCCTTTAGGTTCTATAAAGGTCTGCCCAGGGCCTTCTCTTCTCCAGAATGTACTCCAACTTTCTCAGCCTGACTCCATAGGAGAGGAGAGGTGCTCCAGGCTCTCTGATCATCTTCATGTCCCTCCTCTGGGCTCTCTCCAACAGGTCTATGTATTTCTTATGTTGAGGCTTCCAGAGCTGGACACAGAACTCCGGGTGGAGTTTCACCAGAGCAGAGGGGCAGAATCACCTCCCTTGACATGCTGGTCTCATTTCGTAAGATGTAGGCCAGGATATGTTTGGCTTTATGGCCTGCAAGCACACATTGACAACTCATGTCCAGCTTCTCATCCACCAGCACCCCCAAGTCCTTTCTCTGAGGGCTGCTCTCAATCCATTCCCTACCCAGCCTGCTTTTGTGCTTGGGATTGCCCTGCAAGAGCAGGCCAGGTTCCTCAAGGTAAGAAATCTTTCAAATAATAAAGTATCCTTAACTCTCATAAGAAAGCAAAATAAGGAGACTATTTGATACATCTTTTTTGAGAACACCAAGATTGCAAACAGCTGAGTAACATGAAAAAAGGGATGAACCTTTTCCCCGCGTTATTTCCAGAAGCAAACAAGAACTCCCTTGAAACAGACACACACTTGGCCAGAATGTGAGTTCTAGTCATTACATATCATGATACAGCCTCTGAAGAGGTAACCATTTTACTTGACTTTGTTTCCACTGTTGCAGGAGACAGCAGAACACATTTCCAGATATCTATGTCACAGCAAGAAGAATTTGACAAAGACAGCTGAAATTATCTATATTGAAGCTTCCTGCAATAGACCCAAGGTGACAAATCATGTTGCCTATGAATTCTTCATGCTTGCGTTTCCCAAACATCTCATGTTCTTAACTTTGTGTTCCCACTGATTAAGTCTCACGTTACTAAGAAATATTCATATACCTCTAAAAGTACTTAATTTATGCTGCAAAGTAATAAGCTATATAAAATCTTTTCTACAGGACCTCTGCAGAAATTCTACCACCTTGTTCAACATTACTGCCCAACAATCAAAATTTAGATGCAAAACAGTAATGAAACAGTAATATATTCACTGAGCCTTTTGAAAAAGCATTTTCAAGACAGCTTTAAAAGAACAGAATGAGAAGAGAAAGTTTGCAAATCAAGTCTGTTTGAACGTACCCAGGTAAGAATAAGGAAAAACTGATCAATATTGGATCCACAATATAATCCTGCTGTAAGGAGAAGGAAAATCAGGTTCCTTGGAAAGCTTCTGCATTTGAAGGGTTTCAGCAAGCCACAACTGCTTTTGCCCCTCTTAAATACTCACTATTTAATCAGTTCACCAATATAAATCTGGAGAATTTACAGGACAGTAAAACCAATCACAACTAAAGAAACACTTACTTTCTCTTACGGTGTTCTAAAATAATATTGGAACCGAGATGCAAACTAAAAGGCCACTTGTTGTACTTGTGACTCCCTCAGTACTTTGGTACCACAGATAACAGCATCTTTCCTGCCAGTACACCATATATTAGGCATTCTCTGCTAGGCAGTTGTAGACCAACTATGAAAAGAAATCCAACCTATGACAGGGTGGAGCTGTCATAACTGACCTTTTGGGTTATATCTATTGACAATGCCAATTTAAAATAAAAATCAAAAATTAACCACAGCATATTGTTCACCAAGAATTCTCATTGGCCTGAGTACTCCCATCCCAGGCTACAGTACTGGTGCTTTCTCTGTCAGCCATTTTTCCTGATACTCACTTGAGATGAAGTACAAAGTCAAATGAAAATGGTACAATTGAGAATATAACCAGACCTTAACTAATAGGATTCAATGTGTATTTGCCAGCTATACATTGACCTTTACTTCTGGAAAAAGCTACTAAAAGGTATTTTGGTGTCTCTTAAAATGTGAACAGATTTCACTGCAAGTATGAGTAAGTCACAAATCAATAATCTCAAATGTGTACATTTGTGTACAATGAAATTGCTCCATTTAATTACCTGCATAAGAAACATAATCCATTCATTTCACATTTCAGTCAATACTACTGAATGTCAAAATATCAAAACAGTTTTTTGGTCAACAGTATTTGAATTGATTTTTTTTTATGATACATTTATTTTGCTCATCATATGCTTGTAACTCTTTATCTGCCTACTTTTTTCATAGGTAAACAGGGGCATTTAAAAACAGAAGTGATTTCTCAAAACACGGAAGTATAGCAGTTGTGATTTGGAACAAACAATGCATAAACCTATTCACCCATGCGGTAGCAGCCTCTGACAATTGCTTTGACAAAGTTGTTGATGCAGAAGACATTTTCCCATAGCTCCAAAAAAGCTTATTTCAATGGTAGCAAATTTGAAAAAACTTCCTCACTATCTTACAGACAAATTCTAATGAAAAAATTTGATCCCGCTGTAAAACATCTCCTTTTTGAATTTCAGCAAACTTGTCAGATCATCCACCTACCCAGTTCTATAACAAATTGTTAACAAAAACTGCAGCAGAGCACATTGAATAATTAATTTCCAGAGTTCACCTTTATTAAAAACAAGGTTTTTGTTGTGAGAACAAATAATCTCTCATTTGTAGCTTGAAAGCCTAAGATAGGATCATTGGCTTCCAGGGTTGCTACTAGCTGCTTAGCAACCTGTCCTACTTGTCTTCCTTCCTTCCTGTTGTAGAGAACTGTGGACAGAGGAGTCGGCTGACGATAGATGAAAACTCGCCGCAAGCACTCGCAAAGAGCAGCGTAGGAGTAATCTGGAGCACAAGCCATGAACTTCTTGTCTTGTTTTGATGCCTGGACATAACCTGTACAGCCCAAAACAAAGCAGAAGGCATAATTAATGTATTGGTTTCAACAGCATTTTAACTGGCTTATATAAAATGAAGCTCAACTTAAAAATTAATATGCAATTAGTAACTAAAAAAAAAAGAAATAATATATATGTTCTTATTACATAAGGCAATAGTTTCTGGAGGGCTGCGTTACTAGTTTAATACCAATATACAATTCTTTTGTATATCATCTTAACAGGCATTTTTGATGCATATGTGTATACAGCTAGATACAAGGCCCACAAGGTCTTTCATTTTCTCAGCAGGATCATAAGGTGCAGATATGGCCCATAAGGGCAATCTTGGCCCAGTATTAGAGGAATAGTCTCTTCTCTCCCCTCATCTCCCAGTGTGTAATTACATTTAAAAATTAAGATTTCTGAGCCTACCTAATCTTGAACAGACATTTAAAACTCGTCTTCTATTTAGAACTGACTGAAAAAAACGAGTTACTTTTCAACACACTGTAATTTCTGTTAATATTCATTCAGAAGGAAAAAAAAGTCTTCCATTTCCTCTTTCATTACAGGACTCTATTAGTAAACACTTATTTCAGACTTCCTTTCATATTTCTGTAAAGGGACTTGAGACACAACCTTTGCAAAGTGATCTACCATCTCTCTGAAAGGTTATTTGCTTCACTTCCATTGAACAATGCATGGTCATATGGGACAACAGACAGGGAAAATCTAAAGGTCTCTAAAGGTTGAAACATCTTACCAGTAGCCTACATACATCTAGACATATAATCAATTAACTGCAGCTATTTCCGTCATGATTTCTGTGTGGGTGTTAATGTGGTGACTCTGCTTTTCAGTCTCTAACTCAAGTTCACTTATCCACTTTTTACTGTGCAAAACTGTGCTTACATCGTGTACATGGTCTGAAAAGGCTTATTTCCCTCCCAGGACATAAACATTTTATTTCTATGCTCTCTTATTGCTAAAATTAAGCTACCATGCTGCTATCAACAAAATTATAATAATTTCAATTCAGATTTAAATAAATGAAGTATCAACAGAAGCCATACCAAAAGCATTCAGACAGAAAAGTTTCAGGTGTGTGACAGAAATTAATACCTAAAGCATTAAAAGTTGCAATATGTTCCCACATGTTCTCCAGCTGGTCAGAGTGAGGCTGCCAGAGAAGAGCATCAACATCATGTCTCAGGCAAAAGCATGGCATTTCTCGGGGATTCACAACAACTGAGAAAAGATACTGGTTGCTTCCAAGATTAATCTGAAAACAAAACAAATACAAAATACTGATTCAAAGAATAAATAGCAGATTGTGTTGCACAGACTGCTAAAGTTTCATGATTGTTAGTTGACATTGACAAAATGTTTGAATACATTACGCTGAATCCCACTCGATACATCACAGGTACCTAACGCATTTCAAACAGATGCAATTAAGTTCCTTAGGATCATATTTAGAGAAACATTATGTCTACTACACAAGCAATTGGGAATGTGTTTTGTGCAGAAATGGTTTTCTAGGATAGAAAATCCTAACCTATAGCTTCTGATGTCAGGAAAAGATTCTCTCTATGCAATCACATCTGGTTTCCTGCAATGTCAACAGGGAAGGAAATACTGTTCCTCTGAGGTAAAAGCTGGTAAGCACTGAAACAAGGATTAATTAGAATACTAAAATTATTAAATGACAACATTTTTAATTTACTCACAATTAAATAATTACTAAATTTCTGAAGGAACAGGCCCCTGAATTGCTAACAAAAGAATTCCAAACAACTTCTAAGAACTAAATCAAAGTGTAAATGTACTTCTGTATGCTGAAAAATATACTGAAATACTCATATTCCTACATACCCCAACAAGGACCAAAACCATGAGGTCACATAGATGAGACTGAAATGAAAATTTCCTACCCACAGTAACTGTCCTTCGACCATAATGTTTTACACACATTAACCTTTTACTTTTATGTCACCCATTTTAAGAACAGTTGAAAAAAATTTTGTGGAGTGCAAACTTGCTCCACAATGTCTTGCTGCCTGCAAGCCTTGCTTCCCATGACCCTGTGTTCCTCCTGATCTGTGAAATGTCTCCAGGGCACAAACTTCTTACCCTTCACTGCAAAAAGCAGGAGTTTAGACTGAGTTATTCACAACTGTAGCCAGTCTGGTCTTGAAAACCTCAGGGACAGAGGCTGCTCAACTTAGTAGGCAACCCAGCCACAGTTATGTTTCCTTCTATCCAGTCTGAACCTCCTGATTCTACTTATGCCTGTTATATTTGGTGTATCAGTGAACAGCTAAAATCTCTTTGAAACGAGTTTCTGTAAAATGTCCTCCTACCAACAACAGATTTTATCTTCTGACAAATGTCTCTCTGTCACACTGTATCCACAAAACCGGCTACTTTCTTGGTGGAGCTATGTATATATGTACTGCCAAAGAAAAAAAGGCAAGAGATAAAAAAAAAACAAGGAAGAAAAAAACCCAAACAAAACATCAAGCTCTCTAAGATACAGACTTCAGACCCCTTTTCTAGCTTTTTCAGAGGAAGCAGAAAGTTACGAATGGAACCAAATCTTATCCTGTAACTATATTTTTGGTACAAAACAGGTTATCCTACATGTACACTTCATGTGTACAAGGTAGTGATGAAGTGCAACACCAATGCTTATTACAAGTGCAGTAGACGAATCTTGAAAAAACAAAACAAACAACCTCAAGACAGTGAGTTAATCTGTAATGTTTTCATATGATTTTGCTGTTTCCCACTCTAGTCAGAGGACCAGAACAAGTTCTAACTCTACTGTTAGTCAAGATTGCTTACAGTCCAGATCACGCCTACTATTGAAGCATTTTGCCTACATTGTATTATTTTCAGTGTGACTGACAAGTAAGTATCATAAAGTGATCTATGTACCAGCTTCTTAGTAAAAAACGTCAACTTTCTACCAGGCAATCTGAAAAATTGCTGAGAAAAACACAAACTAAGCCATCTAAAGAATGTTATGCCACTGAGACACTTTTCTTATAATTGTTTTGAAATAAGTGCTTTTTCAAATGGCTCACTTGTGAAAGTATATATATTTTTTAAATCAGAACATAAGGAGCCTTGTTTTTGTATTAAAATGACAATGAAAGACACATGGGCTGACAGTTTCTGTTGCTACTGTGATTTGATATTATGGAAGAAATTTATGTGGTTTCAAGAGTTTGCAGATTTTTGTACTGATAATAGAATTCAATTGGCACATAAAAATGTTTTCAAGTATTTCTGTAATAATTTGCAATACTTACTATATGAGTGACTTTCAAGGTATCGCCATCAAATCTGCACAAGCTTGCACCATCTTCAAGAAAAGCATCACATTCTTCTAATTCCTGAGCATTACAAGGTGGCTTTTCCTTTTCAGGGTTTGGATTCTGAAAAAAAGACAACGAACTACACTGGAAATCCAAACTACTGAAAAAAAAATAATATCCCTTTTCATAACAAAAAAAAATAAAAATGAATAGAACTGGAAGAATCATTTGCATAGCCATACATATTGAAGGACTAAGCTATTATGTACTTATTCAAAATTAATAGAACCATTTCTGCTGTGGAGGATAGCATGAGTGGTAGGTACAACAAAATCCATTTCAGTTTGAGGAAACGTATACAAGCCACTAAAACATGGACAATAAATTCCCTTCTCTAAGTAGCAAAAGTGTACAACTCCGAAACCCTATGCACATTTAGTAAATGTAATCAGTGTAAGTTTGTTTCAGCCAACCATTGAAAATGCTATTAAAAAAGTACATTAATTCATTTTGTATGGACCTCTAAATACATGCCTCCTTTTAGCTTTGCTAATAATTATTTTATTTCATTTAAAATTAATGAAAATGTGTAAGAAAAATCATCACTTTAACCTCAGTATGGGATACAAAAGAAAAAGAAAACTGAAGTTCCCGATAAATCTATGGTCAAAAGATATACTACAATATATTGCTCACAAAAAGTGAGGTAGAGAGGAGAGAAATCAACATGGAGTACTAAACAGAATTTATTTTAATAACACTTCTCAGCCTTATTAAAAAAAAGTAATAATCCAAAATTAATATATCAACAGCCACAGGGAGTCACACTTCACAAGTTTTAGATGAGATGCCATTTTCTAATTAAACCAAAAGAGGAAGCACCAAGCAAACAGCAGTTGAAATTACATTTATTTTGTTTTAAGTAGACTTCCTGTGTAACAATAATGACAGAAAGTTCATGAGTCATGTTTCTGGTTTCCAAAATGTTCTTTTTAAACATGTCATTTACACTCACAGTCTGTAGGTCAAATATCCCTAGGAAGACAATAGAAAAGTGTTGCTAACCTATTGATCAACAAGAAACAGCCAGCCTTCAAAATCACTTATATTAGCTGCTTTAAAACAAACTGCCACATCCTAAATGGTGGGAACAAAGTTTATTTTCAGTGTTAAATTAGGCTTCTGTTTGGTGCACAGATACTATCATGTAAGCTAAATTCAGTCCCCCATGAAGATATTACCATTCAAAATACATTCAAAATTCTAGTGCCATTAATTTGTTAACAGCTTCAATTAAAAAATTAATACAGTTAGGAGTCTGAATAGTAAATGAACTCATGAGCCAGATCAATGAACTGCAAATTAGGATACCAAGAGAACACAACACGCAGAAGTACAAGAATTTTGAATGTTTGATTTTCAACTCTTTACCATTACTTCAGAAGTAAGATGCATCAGGCTTTCAGTGATTTCAGAGCATTGGGAAGAGTCCATAATGAATTCCCCACTTGTGTCACCAACTATTAGCTCTGGCCACCGGGGCCCCTCATTCTTCTTAATTAGAGAAATTTCCAAACTAAAATGCAAAGAGAAGACAAAGAGACAAGAAAACACTACATCCATTTGTCAGATTAGTCAAAAAGCCCTAAATGTAGATTAGAGCACTTCTCTTCAAACTGAATTAATAATGAAATATCACATAACAGAAACCATTAGCATTCAAATAATAAAATAACTATTTTAACAAAAATATTCTAAAGAAAAACAGTCCAAGGATGTGATTTCTGAAAGCCTAAGCACAAACCTCAGGGTTTTCAATGTAAATGCAGTTCCCCATGAAACAGTCTCATTAAAATATTTCAAATATGGCACATCACTTGTAAAGCAATCTGTTCAAAGAGTGATAGACTTTCACTACAGAGGTTTATTTGAAACTTAAATAGTAGTTCCTAGGGCTACTTAAGTGTGCACTACCTTTATATAACATCCAGGACAAAAATATTGGCATTTTATAGACCTCAGAAATACTACAACAGTTAATTATCTATACTGTCTTTCTAAAATCATATCTCAGTAGAGGTAAGATTTCTGTAACGTAAAAAAACCCAATAACGAGAATAACCATTAAACCATTAGGACTAACTAATTAACTAAATGGAAAATAAGACACTTAGCCCAATGCACCAACATAGCAATTCCATTTAAATACTGTGTTAGACAAACACATAGATATAACGATAAAATTAAGGTTAGTTCTATTACACTCACTTTTTAGATACTTATAGGATTTCCAGCAATGAGAGCTCTAATGTTAAAACCTTCTTAATTACTAACTACTGCATCATAGCAACAACTATTTGGTGACATCTGAATCAGTTTCTGAAGCAGTTACACTGACATTAGAAATAGCACGTTTTTACAGAAGACATTTGGAGCAAGTTTTAGACTTACAGTCAACAGATTTACAGCAGCACTGCAGTACAAACATTAAAATCCAAGTGCAACTTATTACATTGAAATATGGAATTACTCTTTCTCATTAAAGTAGAAACCTGAGAGTCACACAATATTACTCACTTGATTGAAATAAAAACCCCAAGTTACTCAGCTATTTTTCAGCATGATACCTAATAATCAACAACCACAATGTTACAGTTAAATATACAGTATTAGTATTACCTATATACAAACATTAGTCTCTCTAATTCCTCTAGAGAATTAGTACTTTTACAGTTAGCCTCTTGGGTATCTGACCTCAACACAAAGGGTGGTCTTTGCTGTAGATAAAACAGCTATCAGTATTATTACTAAAAAAGCTGATTTGTGGAAAGTTGAAGTAGAAACAGAAATTATTAACAGAAACAACACAGTACATTCAGACTAATCAATCCTAAAACAGTGGGAAAAAAAAAAACTGTTGAAACAATTAGGTTGACTCTGCTTACAAATCTAGGTTTAACATTTTAATACCTAGTTTTTTTTTTTCCTGGCAAGTAAATGCAAAAGGAACAAATTACTTTCACAATTAGATAAAGAAACAGTATTGCGACACACCATTGCAAAAGCCAATGAACTGTTTTTAGCAGAGGAAACAGATTCTTCCAAGAAGGGACATTGGGTTTAGCATTAACATTCCCAAAGAGGACAGAAGCCAAATAGGGTACATACTTTGAAACCAGTTCGTATCAATAGGAAAACTAAAATCATACACAATACCTTTTGTTCTCTTTAATTATCCATGTGCAGCTTTCATGGTCCACAGATGAATAGAGCTTTCCTTCCATCAAAGGAGGCTGGTCTCTCAGTGTAACACATATGTTATCAGGGGAAAAACGTACTTTTATGTCATCTTTAGTGATGTCTTGAGGCAAGTGAACTGTTATTGTCACATCATCTTCAGTCTGCTGCCAGTAATAGAGAGGGTCTACAATTGGAAATATGTAGGAAAATACAAACTAGATTACAAGGATTAGTGGATTCCACAGCATACAGTGCTGTGCCATATGGAATTTGGTGAAAGAAACAGTGTTTGTGAGAGTGGAGATTCACTTTTGCTCTGAACAATTTACACAAAATACATTCTGATCATAAAATGGAGGAAGACTTATTTAGCAATCAAGTTCATTTATGCCCCTCATTTGGAAAGTAATTTATATTCATGTCTGTACTCAAATATGCTAGTAGTTATACAATGGGCATAACTATTATTTTTAAGTTTACTACAGCATTACAAAATTGGTAACCAAAATTCATTAACGATTAATAACTTTGAAGAGATATCAGGTGCAGTGGTACTGACAAGCTACTGAATGCTCAGAAGTATGTGCCATTCAGAGATGTGAAGGTTTTTCTTACATATTTTGCCAGAGGCTATGCTAACTATTCAACAGAAATTATTTTCGAAGATCAAGTAGTCTTAATCTACCTTAGCTAATGGAGATGAAACAAAACTGCCTAGAGGTAGTGATTGGCTTTTTCCACTTGGTCTAGAATCTGTCTGATGTCTATCTTGACTATTAAACTGCTAGAAGAAGCAGTCTTTTAAGAGAAATGTTTATACAAAAGGAAGATTATGACAACATGACTGGGTAGTGCACAGCTGGTCACAGAAAATGCAAATACAGATGACTATATTTTCTAAAGAGCAATCTTGTACAAGTTACCTTTCTATTTTGAGAAAAAGTAAAGTATGGGCTCCCTTTGGAAGCTCTCAAGTTGTCACAATACAACACAAGTTTTCATTGATCTAAGCTTCATACCAGCAACTGTGACACTGGAAGGACTTTTGCACTGTTGCCCATTGTCATGAGTTTCCTGTTTGCAATGGATCAGTCACAGGCACTACAGTTATACTTCCCAGAAACTATTATTATCTGAGACATGACAGCCTTCAAAATTCTGAACATTGACACAGACTGTATTCAATATTAAAAGCCTTAATTGTCTCCAATTATATATGGGCATGCAACTAAAATTGAAGCCTACCTTAGATTTAGCAAAGGACAAATTCTCTCTCACAGAGGTATAAGACTTCCCTCTAAACTAGGAGTTCAGGCTTCAGTACTTTCTTTACCATTAGATTTTTGTGCCATGAGAAAGTTCTAAAAGTATTGCCGCAAAGAGTATTTCACACATTACAGATTTCTGGGCAACACTGTATGTGCCCAAACCTGCACAAAATGAGCTATGTTAAGAGCCATGTAGTTCTCCTTGTTGTTTTGTTTAATCACACTTAGTCTACAAGAGAAGCTCTTAAAATCCTTAAAGCATTCAATTAGCTAATTCAGGTTACAACTGCATAGACATTGCATTATGGTGCTTCATGCACTGAAGAACGCCTTTGCCTCAAGATTTCTATGTGCAGGTTATTCTTAATAGAATTACATGTACATCGTTAGGGCTATCACAGTTTGTAAAATTAACACATTCCAGAAATTTGATCTTTTGTATTGTGATCAAAGTTAGGATTTGTTCCTTAACCAATGCCTCATATTCAGAAGCAAAAACAAAATCTGAAATAATATGACATAGCTACAAAAATATACAACATAAGTGACAGATAAAAATAAACAATTTTATAAATAGGTTTTTCAATATTTAGTTTTAATTTGATTGTAAAGAAAAAAAATTATGGATGCCTTTTGTTGAAATTATTTTTTTCTGAACTGCTTTCCCACTGGAGAAGAGATAATCTTTTACAGGATTCTCATTCTTTAAAATGAAAAAGGTTTTTTACAGTATTATTTAAATTTTAGGCAGGATTAAATGACATATCAAAAAGCTTTCTTATAAACAACAATTTCAAGGGATCAATGCCCCGCTCCCATCCGGGAAGACTGGCTTCTTAATTTGAGTACTTCAGTCAGATGCATAAATTTAGGTGTCACCAATCCAACTACTATCAAATACTTAGTATAGGTCTGTTTGCAAAATATTCTCTTCCTTAAGACAAAAAATTCCTATGTCTCCTACTCAAAAAGCACCTCATATAGGTTTATGGACAAAACCAACCAAACAAATAAAAAAGCCAATCTGTCCAGAAGACAGATATTAAAACAAACATTTATAGTTAAGAGTTTCCAAACAAATGCTAAACTGACAAGATATTTTCTAAGCCAAAGAGAGCAGCCTATCATAACCTGCCATGTAAGTCTTACCTTTTTTTTCATTTAATACCTTCTCATCATCATTTTCTTCTAATTTGTCACCTTCACTTTCAATAAATTTGAATGGTCTGTGGGAAACAATCATTAGACCATCCCCGCTTGGCTCTATTGCTGCATAATGGGGGACTGACTTTCCTTGTAAAACTCTCCTTTTAATGATCTCGTATCTATGATCAACTACAAAATAAAAAAAAAAAAAGAGGTGGCAATATTTTTCTAGAAGAGAAATTATTATCTAAGAAACACGTTACATTTAAAAATACTAAGCAAACCTACCACTTAAATCAATATAGAGTATGTTAAAAAGAAATTTCTCTCCTATTTTCCAAGGAGTTCATTAAATATTGAATTAATCCAAGATTGCCTTTTTTCCTTATGATGTCTTTGTTAATCATAGCTAGTCCAGCACAGTCTCTGTACAAACAAGTTTTCCAAATAATTTTTGAGCTGCTGTAAAAACCTGAGAAGCAATGAAATAGCTATTGGTAATACTTTACTCATAATGGAAAATGCCCAACTCTTTTAAGATACTGCTCTCTAAAAGGGAGGTCCCAAATGCCAGCTACTGGCATCAAGGACCATGTCATTTCCTACTGTACTCCCAACACATGGGTACTGCTGACTCCAAATACCAGTAAAGTGACACGTTCAAGCACAATGGTTGTTCTTTTTCCATCACAATCTTACTGCCCCCCGAGTCCTCATAAACAACTTGACAAAAGTCTCACAGGTGGTAAAATCACCCTCAGGAACTGTTTAGTTTTTCACATTTCTCCCTCATTTCTTCATTGAAAGAAATCACTGTACTTGTAGTTACAACTTTACTTGAAAGAAACTGGGAAATCATTGCAGATACATTAGACAAGACTAGAGATTATGATGGTAAAAATTTTCTATGGCCCTCTAGTACTCCAAAATGGGTTCCTGTTTGACCTCAGCATTAAACTTAGAGAAATACTGAAGTTGTAGGAGAGCACAGAAAACAATCACAGAATATGCCAAGTTGGTAGGGACCCACAAGGATCGAATCTAACTCATAACCCCGCACAGGACCATCCCCAAGAGTCATACCATGTACCTGAGAGTATCATTCAGATACTTCTTGAACTCTGTCAGGCTTGGTGCTGTGATCACTGCCCTGGGGAGCCTGTTCCAGCACCCAGCCACCCCCTGGGTGAAGAATCTTTTCCTAACATCCAACCTAAACCTCACCTGACACAACTTCAGGCCATTCCCTCAGGTCCTATCACTGGTCACCATAGAGGGGCAGACCTGCTCCTCCTCTTCCCCTCATGAGGATGTAGACTGCCATGAGGTCTCCCTTCAGTGTCCTCTCTTCCAGGCTGAAAAGACAAAGTGCCCTCGGCCACTCCTTATGCGGCTTCCCCTCAAAGCCCTTCACCATCTTCGCTGCCCTCCTTTGGATGCTGATGGATAACCCAGGCATAATGGAAGTCCTCTCAACTGGTTATCTTCTTTGCTAACCAAGAAGTGGACTAAAGAGCCGTAACTGGACTATAGTGTGATTGCAGCACGTAATGGTGTTAATTAAAGCACCACTCTTTTTCTTAAACGCTTTGGTTGGGGTGGATAGAGGGCGACATTAATTGAAGAGATTCAACCATTCTACTTAGAGATGGAGTAAGAATTTTATATAACCAGAAGATTCCAAGCAAGAGGGTGACATGCTTTAAAACACTTTGGCTTAGATACATAACCAAAGAGCATGGGGTTTTTTGCAATATGAAGTCAACCACTCTGTAAATGAGCTGCTATTTCACTGACAGAAATTAACATGTGCTGAAATCTAAGTTTGTTTGTAGGTCTCTCCTACAGCGTTTCCCGACTTGTTAAAGGGCATTACAATGTTACAACTTGCTGTTTTGTGACAAAATCTTTTGTAGAGTACTTTTAATCAATCATCAATACTTCAAAAAGTTTTAAGTAAGTCTTTATGATCTTTTTGATAAGTTTATACTGAATGATTTTTCTTGTAGAGAAGGTCAGAAGAAAGCTAACATGCCACATTTTCTTAGCCTGATAAACCAGCATGGTGGTTCTTAATTTCAAGCTTTTACAGTGAGGATTCCTAAAATATTGGTTAATTAAAGAAACAAACCAAGTTTGAAAGGCTATACCTTTGTTACAGTCCTCTGAAGTACTACACAAGATGTGACCAGACCTAACCACTGCCTCCATTCTGACTCATTTTCATGCTTCCTTTTTTTTTGTTCTTAAGTAATACAATAGTGGTGAGTGTGATCACTTTGTCTGGCCAACCAGACATGGCAGAGACCCTCACAATTTTTGGTATCAAGAGACATAACTGTGTTTTAAGGTTTTGCTTTGATGAATCACAGATTCTGGTAATTTAAGAAAATGGCTTGATTAAGTACTTATTTTTACTACAATCTGATTTGATAAACTGCACCCACAGGCAGAGTTTCAAGAATAGTTAAGCATAGCAACTGACTACTGATGACAGAGGATGTACAGTATTGCAATTCCTCAAAACAGATTTTATCTTTGAAACTGGTTCATACATCAGTCTGATTTGTGAGTTGTTTATTTAAGTTAAATCAAAACTTAATTCTCTCTTCAATTTGCTTTGAATCTTGTTATTTACATCTCTACTGAGAATAATTTCAAAAATTTTGTCTTTTCCTTGGAAACACTGGAGAACTGGCAAGACTTTCTGAAAAATTTTTAAATCCACATCTAAGTTATAAAAAACACAATGTTAAAAATAATTTGTTTATGAAAATGTACAGTATTAAAAAAGATAAAAAAATTTGTGCTACTGCTCTCACTAAGCAACAATCTTCAGTTCTAGATTGGCAGTGTTACTGATTTAGTTTTTCTTCTCAGTTATAATCAGTAATGTTCAGAGGTTTCTTTCTATTGCTGAGCTGGCCACAAAAGCATAACGCAGTCTCATGTGGCTTTCTGGCTGAGAAATATTTCCATCATCCAAGGTTTCAATAGCAAGAAAACATGGATAAAGCTACTGTGGGCAACATAGCTGGTGAAAGGGCTGGAAGGAATGTCCCATGAAGAGTGGGAGAGGACACTGGGCTTGTACAATTTGGAGAAAATGGGCTGAGAGGTGAACTCATTGTTCCCTACGGCCTTCCTACGGGAAGCGGAGAGGGAGAAGCTGAGCTCTTCTTCATGGTATCCAGTGATGGGATGTGTGAAAATGGTTCAAAGCTGCACCAGATGAGGTTCAGACTGGACATTAGCAAGCATTTTTTTACTGAGAGGGTGTTTAAACATTGTAACAGGCTTCCTAGAGAGGTGGTCAAAGCTCCAAGTCTGTCAGTGTTTAGGAGGCATTTGGACAATGCCCTTAACAACATGCTTTAACTTTTGGTCAGCTGTGAATTGGTCAGGCAGTTGGACTAGATGATTGTTGTACATCACTTCCAACTGAAATATTCTCTCGTATCCTATGCCTGTAATATATGTAGACTGAGTAACATTTGGCTATTAAAACCACAGGATGCAATCAACTGCTTTAGGTCAAGCAGTTAAAGATCTTGTTTCTATCTGTATCAAAATTATACCTCTTGGAAGATAATGAGCAACATAGTATCACAGTCTTCCCAAGAAAGTATATTAATTCAATCCATGCATTTTTAAATCAGATAGTGAAACATGGGGTCTCGTATCCTTTATGTAAGACATAACATTTAAGGGACACATATACGGTCATATTGAACATATAAAGTACTATTTGCCAAACTTTATCAGGATAATATATTAATTAGTAGGTATTAATACACTAACATGTTTTTAATGTGTTACTCTAAAATTACAGAATAACTTCATACCGTTATTGTAGAAAAACTTAGAATATGCAGTATTTATTTTTTATGTTACAGGTCTTATATTTATCTCATACAAGTTCCAATCCCATTACATGATTAATTGGAAGTTAAAAAACAAATAAGAAAACCCCATAACCAAAGTCTCCTATCAAACTGCACAACATTTTGAAAAGAACAAGAGACACTAGTCAGAAATACTTTTGTATAACCTCAATTTTGCAAGATCAAGCTAAACAGAAATAGCATTTCATAACATCAAAGTTCTATTTTTTTCTAATTATCTTTACCACACATGTATAAAACTTTATTTCTTCCTGTTTTCCAGATGTCTGTTTGAATCTATGTCTACAAACAAAAAGGTGATCTCAAAAAGTAAGGAAAAATTACCTATGTAAAACCTAAGCTGAAGTTTTGGGGAAAAGATGTATCAGAACTTGTGGAAAAGCAGCTTCTAAGACAAAGAATAAAAGCATGATTTTTATTTTTTTAAACATTACTCACCAGTAATATAAATGTAAAACACTTACCCTCTTTGCTTATCTCTGCAATCGTAACCCATTCCAAGGTAACATGAAATCCACTTCCTTTTGTGTCCAATTCATCTTTTTCTACCCTAAGCAGCAGCACAGCTAGTGAGTATGTATCAGATTTTACAAATGAAACACTGTGTGCTATAATAAATGGACTCCCTAGTTCTTCATTAAACATAATCTAGAAGACAAAAATGTAGTAAAAAGTCACAGTTAAACCTGGAAGCCTTGGTCTTTCACAGAAAGCAGTGAAAGGTTTCAGTGAATGTTGAATTAGTAGCAGTTTGCCTTCCACAAACCACTCTGCCAATATGAATCCATGAATGTCACACATTTCTGGTTCCTCCTTCCGTGGCTATCAAACTACTACTTTCAAATGTTTTCAAATGTTATTGTTTATATTTTACAATCACTATAAGGTCCCATTAAACAAAGCATGAAGATGCCCAAACCCATTTGCATTATGGCTGTTTATGACCCCAATATGTAGAGGTACAACTGAGGAGCACAACAGGATCCATAAATGCTATCAGCTGGGGAAAGAGTCTCACACTCAAGATGAAAATGGAGGCATTTTCCCAAGGCCCTCACTGCTTCTCTAGACACTCCAACATTCCAAAAATCTTTGTAGACCTTGATATGTGCAAACAAGAAGATAAAAAGGTCCAGAGCATCACTGCCAGCATTTAATAATCAAATATTTATTTATTTATTTGGTTACTATCTTTTGCAAAGAGATTCCATTTTTTTTCTTTATGAAGTACTATGAAGAGGAGTAAAAAAAGAAAAATCTATAATGAAATTAAGGAGTAAAATATTCACATTTGGAAGAAGCTAGGGTTAGAATTCCTTTAATTTCCATTTATGTATATAGAAAGGAAAAATCGACATCTGGATGTGACTAGGTAGGCCAAGTCGATAAATATTACCGTCATTGAAAGCACCACTGTGAACATGAAATAATTAAATACAGAAGGACACTACATCTTGTAGCATGAGACATTCAGCATTTGGTACCTATAACAGGAAGTTTTAATTCTAGAAACTATGTATTTCAGCTTTTGCAAAAAAAGCACCCATTCAGAAAAAACACCAGGTGCTCTATATACTCAAGAAGCAAATTTAAATGCTGACAGACCTCAACATATATATCTTGTGTTTGTTACACTGGCAACACCAACGTAACTATTTATGCAACAGCATTCTCATACAGAACAGAATAAAAACCAGTTGGCATTTATTACAAGGCATCCAAAGAATAGGATGACCAACTTCCTTTACTGAACTCTCAACAGGTGCAGGAAAAGGAGCTAATCCATCATCCTGAAACATTCCGCTCCAGTAAACACACCAATAGTTTCTGCCAATACTAGAACATCCTTGATTATTTAGGAAACTTCCCTTTAATACAAAAAACAGATGCAAAATGCAGGCACTTTATATGTTTCATCTTTCATGAACAAAGAGGAACTAACCACAGAGCATGAGACTCACAGTTTCATGTAGAAATGTATTAATTATATTTATTGTGTCCAATTTGTATAACTAATACCATTATTAATGTAGTAAGACCACTTTGATATGGATACAAAAAAATGCTCCTTATCATGGATCCTTAAAAAAATTAATTACAGAAAGATTTTAATCATGAGAAACATAAAAATATCCTTCAGTTACAACCAACAATTTTAAGCACCAATAATTTTCAAGAGCTAAGAGCAGATTAAGAAGAATTTCCTTACCAAATAGGTGGAAATAATATCGCTTAAATACTATACTTGCTCTGCAAGTAACCCTTAGGGTTATTTATCAAAGCTTTTAATCAGCACTTCTGTTCAAGTTTTATTATAGTTTCTGTGGATGTATTTTAGAAAAGGGGCAAATTAAATGGCGAGTATTTCAAGCACAGTTATATCCACAGAGAAAAACATCACATGGACCAGAAACCTCCTAACTTAAAAGTGAAAGCAGTTTTTTGTGTGGTAAACAATAATTTCAAATGCAAAAAAAAAAATACTATTCCACAGGCCAACCAAAATAGTAAACAATAAGAGATGAAAAGTGAGGGGAAAACCCTGGACAGACACAAAGGAACAGAGAAAGGAAAGGCAAAATGTTTTTTAGAAAAAGTTTAGCTAGACAAGCACTTAGCCACCTTTTACAAACAGTGGCTTAAAGCTTAATTCTTCACACATTACATACATGCAATTCTCATAAGAAATGCAACAATAAGAATTATTTGGTAGATGTTTAACTCTTAAATATAATATTGCAGGACTTACCTCCCACTTCTCTGATGCGCTGTTTCCACGCTTGCCTGATTTAATTAAATACAGTCTTCCTGTACCATCAGAAAGGGTCACCCGTGTGGGAGATGAGAAGTGTATTGAGGCACAAAGGCGATTATCATACGCAGTCAAGTCTGCAGGCAGCCTGAAAACTTCTCTTGGCTTTTGTAGAGCAGTGTCCTATAAAGAAGCAGTCACGAACTAAGTGTCTGTGAAGCATTTATTAGTTTCAGTAAGTATTACAGAAAAATTAAGAATACCAAATCTTAATAGGAATTTACCAGTTTTTTTCTACCATTGAGCATATTTGGAAAAAAGTGGCTAGCAAACTTAACTCCCATGTATGTGGAAAAGGTAGTGGAATTTTAATAAATTGGTCTCTCTGAGTGTTCTGTAGTTGTTTTTTCAGCA
This sequence comes from Campylorhamphus procurvoides, assembly GCA_013396655.1. Taxonomy (NCBI): domain Eukaryota; kingdom Metazoa; phylum Chordata; class Aves; order Passeriformes; family Dendrocolaptidae; genus Campylorhamphus; species Campylorhamphus procurvoides. Next base: position 236,201 of record WBMV01000480.1, on the reverse strand, counting down.
CACTTTTTTCCCCCTTCTATTTTACAGAATTAATTATATTTTGCATTAAATCAAGGCTTTTCATTTCTTTTCCCCTAGTATTCCCATATAATTGATCACTTACCCCAAATAATTCTAGTCCAGTAAAAATGTGGACACTTAAAAAGAAATTAACTTAGGGAGGAGCAGCTGGAAAGTAGTAAGTGGAAAAGGACCTGCAGGTGCTGGTCTACAGCCAGCTGAACATGAGCCAGCAGTGTGCTCAGGTGGCCAAGAAGGCCAGTGGCATCCTGACTTGTATCAGCAATAGTGTGTCCAGCAGGACCAGGGCAATGATTGTCCCCCTGTACTCAGCACTAGTGAGGCTGCACCTCAAATCTTGTGTTCGGTTTTGGGCCCCTCACTACAAGAAACATATTGAGGCTCTAGAGTGTGTTAAGAGTAGGACAGCGGAGCTGGTCTGGAGCACAAGTCTGATGAGGAACAGCTGAGGGAGCTGGGGGTGTTGAGAAAAGGCAGCTCAGGGGGTCCTTATTCTCTCTACAACTACCAGAAAGGAGGTTGTAGCAAGACACGGATTGGTCTTTTCTTCCAAGTAATAAATGAGAGGATAAAAGGAAATGGCCTCAAGCTGTGCCAGGGGAGGTTTAAACTGAGTATTAGGAAAAATTTCCTCACCAAAACAGTTGTCAAGCACTCCTGCCCAGGGAAGCTGGTGGAGTCACCATCCCTGAAGGTATTTCAAAGATGTGGAGGTGGCACTTAATGACATGCTTTAGTGGTGGAGTTGGCAGTGCTGGTGAGTGGCTGGACTCAACAATACTAAAGGTCATTTTCACCCTAACCAATTCTACAGTTCTAGCACTCATAGATAACTTTACTTAGCACTCTGTTGCATTGGCACCCTGCAATCTTTCTTAAGCCAAATTACAGATAGTTTTTGAGCATGAATAAACAGAGACACTACAGTGAGCAAATTACAGTTATAATTCTCCAATGAACAATAAAGATATGCAGACCTTTAAAAAATTAGACATACCACTACATTTTATAAAAAAAATTCCAGTACTCTATCTTTACCCAAAACAGCCTGATTCAATAACAGTGCAAAATGAATGTCAGATAACCAATTTCATCTTTATTTCCAGTAACTGTTCTCAGAAGTCCGGCTTTAGTTCTGTGTTGTTCTTAATTTCCTGCTAATTCTAACAGAAAAAAGTGGCTTTCATGCTGAAAATTGGATTTTCAACTGTTTTCATTAAGTACAGTGGCATGTATTCCAGGGTATCTTTTAGGGATTATTTTTTATCTTGTGCCTTCACTCTCATATACAGCTTTTTCTTTGCTGAGTAAGGCAATGCCACTGCCTGTTTAGGACTAAGATTTACCTACATTTTTTGTGTTGACGTAATCTCTGAATACCCAAGAGGCTTGTTAAGGAAAAAAACCTGACGAAATCTTTATGATTTGAAAAGAACTTGGCATTACAGTTTAAAAAAACAGTCAGGACATGCTTTATCAGCAATGCAGCTTGATCAGCTACTTATGATGTTGATCAGGCTGCAGTATGAAGAGCACAAAATATTCTCACAAAAAAATGTGAGGCAAACTGGAGATTCAGTAACATCACAGTCCCATCTCTATAAAGTAACTGAACTACAACTTAATTGCTTGAAGTTTTTCAACCGAACTAATAAGCCATTAAAATAAAATGGGATGGCAATCTGTCACAAGTGGGGTCCCTCAGGGATTCATACCAGGCCCTACACTGTTGAACATCTTTGTAAATTACCTGTATGATGGGATTGAAAACACCCACAACCACATTTGCTGATGACACTGAACTAGGTGGTGGCATTAGACACATTGTAGGGGAGAGCCATAAGGCACAGAGAACCAGACAGCCTGGAAGAGTGGGACAGTAAGAATGTTGTAAAGATAAGCAAAGACAAGAGCAAGGTCCTTGTCTTAGTTCAAGAGAGAACTAAGATATTATGCTGGCCAAGAAATAATCCCTCTCCTTTAAATTTAGAAAACAGAACTTTAATTAGGAAAAGTATATTTATAAAGAAAAAGATAACAGTTCTTAACCACAATATATATATACACCCAGAAAAAAGAACCAAACAACAACAGTTTGTAATAAAACCCCTCCGCCCCCAAATGACAAAAGCAAAACAGTCAAAAAAGTCCTCTTGGCTACCCCCAACAAGGGGAAATGCGATTATATCTACGGACAGCAGGTGGCGCTGTGGCACCTCCGCCGCTGGTCGCTCTCTCTCTCCCAGGGGTTGCAGTTATATTTACGGACAGCAGGTGGCGGTGTCGTGCCCGGTCGACTGCGCTCTCCCCTCAGGCAAGGTGGCAGGCACTTCCCAGCTTAGTTCCCGTGAGAAAAAAAAATGGAAAACAAAACAGCAACAATCCTGTCTTCGCAGGGGCAGGGAAAAACCAGGGCTTTCTCCCACCTCTTTTCCTCCCAGTAATCCTTGTGGTGGTTATGATCGCTCATGGAGGAAAACAGTCGAGTTGAAGAAGGGAAAAAAGAAAGGAACATCGTCCAGTATCCAGTGATGCTGGGATCCGAGAGAGTGTCCCCCGTCCTCCTCCCCCGCAGACAGCTGAGCTCCTGCCTTGCGCAGAAAACCAGAAAAACCAGTCCCTTCCCCTCTCTCTCCCTGGCTGGGGAGAGACTGGAACAAAAAGGCAGATAACATCCGCATATGCATGTCTTTTGTCTCCTCTGTTAAACATCTTTACTGACACTAGGCATTGGCTCCAAGCTTTTTGGAAGGAATTCCAGCTTAGGTTTGAAACTCTAACAGTCCTGCATCTGGAATGGAACAACAAAAGCGCCCATTTCAGGCCAGGATCTGGAGGAGGTGGCGGGAGCAGCCTTGCTGAAAGGGACCCGAGGGCCCTGGTGGACAACAAGCTGACTGTGAGTCAGCAGTGTGATGCTGCAGCAGCAAAGGCAAATCAGGTCCTGGGCTGGGTCTGCAGAAGCATCATCAGGAGATATCAGAGATGTGATCATCCCACTCTACCCAGCATTTGTCAGGCCACACCCAGAGTAATATGTCCAGTTACAGTCCCCAACAACTGAAAGAAGACATGGACAGATTAGAAAGAATGCAAAAGATAGTCATGAACACCACCAAAGGGCTGGAAAACTAAAGGAAGCCCTTGTCTTCCTGGAGAAGATCCAGGGGAGACATCATCACAGTATTCCAGTACTTAAAGGGCAGCTACAAGAAGGCCAAAGCCTCTCTCTTCACAAGAAGTCACATAGAGAAGACAAGGGACAACAGCTAAAAGTTGCGGCAGGAGAGGTTTCATCTAAAAATAAGAGAATTTTTTTTACCACAAGAACAATGAGGGACTGGAACAACCTCCTCAGGGACATGGCAGAATCTCCACCACTGGAGGTTTTCAAGATGCTACTGGACAGGGTGTTAGATAATCTCACCTAAGCTCCTTTTGCTATGAAAGGATGGACACTAATCTTTTTGAGATCACTCCCAATCTAGGTTGCTCTGTAATTCTAATACAAACCCCACACCATATTCAGCACCTTGTCCTTTTCAGCGATTCATAGACTTCAGAATCTGATTTGAGGTCTTTAAATGGGTCTTCCAGTAATAGCAAAAAAACCCCAAACAAACAAAAAAAAGGAATTCTTGTTGTCTTTTCTGTATCTTAGCGGAACATTTCTCATGAAGTTATGGTCCTTTCCCCTCACCTTGAAGACAGTTTTATATACATATATATGAATAATAAATTAAACAAAATTAGATACAATGGGTTTCATAGATATTTTACAAGCTAGTGCACCACTTGTATTTGAACAAATAAAGTAAATTCTGGAAAACAAAGAAAAAGTGCCTGATTGGCCTTTAAAGATCAACATTTCCCTTTTTAAACCCAAGCTGTCTTGTTAATCCAACAACAAACAGAGCACGTTGAGAACATAACTAATGGTCACAGAGCTAAATTATTTTCTGTTTTGTTTAACTAGGCTCAATTCCAGTCAGTTGATCTACAACTATTTTTCAAGCTCCACAAACCAGAAACCTCTGTTAATAAGTGGGAAATTCTTCCCTTATTACTAAAAATCAGCATTAGTGTCACAAAATGAAAATATATTTAAGTAGAAATAGATTTGTAAAAACAGAAAACCAGAATTTGAAAAACATTACAAGGACAGTTTTGAAGATATGTGTAAGTGAAAAAAGCAAACAGACCAAACAAATATCACACAAACACTAGATATAAAGAATTTTGGCTTCCTCGTATTTTATTTAATTTTCAGATTTCAATGAAAGGAGTGTTTTCTACAAGGAAATTGTTCCATTGTAACTAGCAAAGACTATTGAGCCTAGGAAAAAAAAATCAAAATCCCATGTATCTTATCATGGAAAGAAGAACCAACATTTCTCTTGCCTGTGATTTATAGGGCTATATTACATAACATTAGTGAAGACCACGCGTTTGTCAGCCTTCAAGTGAATCATAACAGGAACCTTCAAATCATTTTGGATGCAATTAGAAAAAGAATCATCAACCACTTAATCTTCAAAGCTCACATCAGACTTATCAGCACTGAGCAGGAATTTCAGAACTCAAAAAATCTCCTGAAAAAATGCAAAACAATCTTCATTATAAAGCCTTCCAATAGGCAAGGAAATAGGAAAGGAAATGCTCTTATTCACAACCTTTCTGTACAATAATTTAACCATAGGCCTTTATTGGAACAGTTTCTAATTTCATTCTGATGATGAAAAAGATGGACTTCCTTGAAGCTGGAAGAAAACCTGCCCTCAAAACCCTTCTTAACAGATTTGCTTTTTAACTTACTGTTTCTTTGCTTACCAGCTTATTAACAGGCGACTAGCAATTCCCTAATTCAGAAGTATGAGGGGATGGTGACATTCTATAGTAATGAATTATACTAGCAAGAATTGGCTAAAACAAGTACAGCAGTTTTAACAGAAGTCAGGTTTACTCACTACAATTATGTTTAAATGACAGCAACACCATCTCTGTAAGAAAAAACTACGTACAACTTCTTGTCAGACTCAGTTCTTCATCTCTCTTCAATTCTCTAGCAAGATTCTTCCTTTGTTTAACTGTTTTTCATTCCTCAGTCTCTCTTACCACTTCCATTGGCCTCTAATTCTAGCTTTGCATACTCCTATACTTTTTGACACTGTACTCTGCTTCCTTTCAGCCTCTGTCATTCTATTCATCTATTCCAGATTTCATCTGGGTGCCTTCACTATTACAGCTTTGGCTTTAAACAGTTCCTCTGCCTCACCTGCCTATGACACTAACCCTGATTCTGAGCCTTTAAAGAAGCCCAGGTTTCAAGTTTGTGTAGAAATTGAGCAAATAGTTCCTGCACAGGCAAAGTTAGGCAGACCAAGCCAGGCTGTACTCCAGTTGCTCACAATGAGGAGCCAGTGTGCAGATACAAGTGGCAAAATGTAAAATGCAAGCTTAAAAGATCCCTGTACTGTTTCTGATTCCCCCATGCCAGGCCCCATTTAAGTAAGCGTGTCTTACATTGATAGTTAACTAGTGACATTTTACTTAGTTTGTTTGGCATGCCTGTAAGACTTAATTTTTTTAAGTTGCCTTAAGAAATTGCATTGTTCCAAAGACACAAAAAGTTTGTCATGCTGTCCTGGTTGTGGCTGGAAAAGAGTTAAGTTTTCATCCTAATGCTTTGTTCTGGATCTAGTATGAGAACAATGTTGATAACACACTGATATTTCGGTTGTTGCTAAGGAGTGTTTTCCCCAGTCATAGACTTTTCAGTCTCCCATGCTCTGCCTGTGAGGAGGTACCTAAGAAGCTGCGAGACAGCATGCCCAGGACAGCTGACCCAACCTGGCCAAAGGGATATTCCATACTATATGGCATAATGCTCAGTATATAAACCTGGGGAAACTGTCCTGGAGGGACCAATCGCTTCTCAGGGATGGGCTGGGCATCTGTCAGTGGGTGGTGAGCAACTGTATTGTTCATCACTTGTTTTTCCTTGGGCTTAATTTCTCTCTTTGTGTGATCATACTTTTCATTATTATTATTTGCTGTTATTATTATTCTTACTTTTTGTTAATTGTTAAATCATTATCTGATCACACAAGTTTTACCCTTTCCTGTTTCTTCTTCCCATCCTACTGGGGATGGGAGAGAGGGAATGAGCAAGCAGCTTCATAGTACTTAGTTGTCAGCTGGGGTTAAATACTATAGTGTACAAATGTGGTATTTCATAAAAGATTTAAAATAGAAATGGATTTTCCAATGAAAAGACTGAGAATGAGGACAAACAAAATATACCAAATAAGAAAGGAAAAAATAAAAGCTTAAGGCATATGGCAATTGCCACAAAGTAGCAATAACAAATACAAAATTTTGTTTTTATGAAAAATCAAAATACCTAGGCATTTGACACATCTCCCAAATTTTGAAAAAATGTCCATACCCAGCATTACAAATAACAAAGAGGCAAGTACTTAAAACCCTGAAATAGAACACTAAAAGAATTTGTTGTTCTTTGCTTCATCTGCTTCCTCATTCTGACTTGTTTCAAACAGAATTCTCACACTGTGTTTGGTGCCACTAACAGTTGTTCTGAATTCAAGTTAACTGAAAGTTATGGAAAGACTATTCCACAGCTAATTCTTCGTGGAATTCAAAAAGATGAAAATATAGGCACCATTAAGGGTTTTAATTAAGTGTGAAAAGAATTCCTGCCACAATTTCTTGATTTGATTATTTGAATATAAAAAGAAGCAAAGCAGTCTTTGCATGAAGAGTTTAAGGTCAAGAAACCAAGTCAAATTTAACTGCTAGAGGAGTAAACTTTGAATATTATCCATCTATATTTGAGTACTACAAACATCAAGCAATCAACAGAGTTGAGTCAGATGCAAAAACACACCCAATCAAAAAAACCCAACTCAGTAATCCTGTCACTACTCTACCCATTGGGTCTTTAAAGCAAAGTATCAATTAATGCTGGCTTATTGAATTAAAGAAATCTAACAGTTGTAATAGGTGAATGTTAAAGCTATTCTACAGCATTTCCAGCCAAATTAGGGTAAAAGTTCTTTAACCTGGTATAAACCCCCCCCCCTCAATACTCATCCATCAACACAGAAAAACCACTAATATTGATCATTTTTCTTTTTCCAATTATATGTGATTTTCAGCAAGTGGTAAGGTATTATATATTGCCTTCAAAGATGGCATCTTTTTAAACACCTAAATTGTAGGGATAATTCATGATTTATGGATAATCAACACACCGTTATATTAGAATAAAAGTTACAGCACAAATAAGACATAAAACTAGAAATAATGATGTGTTAGAAAGCCTGTCTTCATTCACTCTGAATTTAGGATGAACTTGTTAACCTGTTCCATCTTCTGTTTTAAAGACGACTGAAATTAATTTTAATTGTAAGCTATACTTGGCCAAAACCAATCTTATTTGTAATATACATTTGACTAATATATGGCCAGGCACATTAGTAATGCGATACCTTGTTGACGTTTCTGAACACACATTCCTTTTTATACATATGCAAACATGTTTCCTTTGCAAAACAGCACTGTATTGTGCATTAGGACACAAGATGGTGCCTATTTATTTCACAGTTTAATCAGTTTTATTTCCTAGTTCAGGTGGAACTAAAACTTCTGACAAGATATTAATCAAGTGCCATCATCTTGAAATTGATCCTAGGGAAGAATATTTCTTATGTCAATTTATTGTCTGTTGTAAACTCCTTTATCTGCTAAGAAATAAATTTATACACACAGTGCCCTCCTAATGAAGGAATGCAATGGGTGTTTGTGTTGTGCAGGCAGGGGGGACCTGCAGGGGTGGCCTGAGTGGGGAAGGGGCCAGGGCTGCCCTGTGCCACACAGCGCCACTTCCAACTGGCTCCACGGGACTCACCATCGGCACAGCTGAGCCTGCCAGCCAAGACAGCAGTGGGGAGCAGAGGTTTGCCTGCAGCTGTCCCCCTGCAGCCCACAGGGAGCAACAGTAGGGCAGACATCTACACTGCAGCCCATGGAATAGCATACACTGGAGCAAGTTCCTGTAACAAGCTTCGTGTGACTTTATTTCTCATCATCCTACACTAGTTCTAACTGGCAATAAATCCTTTTTCCCAAAGTCAAGTCTGTTTTGACCATCATGGTAACTGGTAAGTGATTTTCCTGGTTTTATCGTCATCCACAAACTTTTTTATTTCCTCCCGATCTTGTTAGATGTGAGGAGTGAGGTTCTGGTTGGGTATCCAGCAGAAAGCCAAGGTTAACCAACCTCAAGAATAAAACACAAAAAAAAGATTGTGACAAGCCACTGTCACAGAAGGCTTTCCCTGACAAGTTCTTTTCTGAAGGTTAACGGGCTTGCGAAGAAATGCAGACCATCCAATATGGATTACAGCAAAACTCCACTTTATTAAAGAAAGTACTGCACTTATAGTGTTTCTGACAATACGTGCATTAAGACCATTGGTACAACACACACATAACAATCACTCATTGGTTATTATCAGAAGGCAGCTAATTGCATGACCTCATCTAGCTTGCTTCCAGGTTCCCAGGGCCTGCAAGGTTGTTTATCTTACAGCATATATCTGCCAACCTTGGTCAAATGACTCCCTTTTTCTTTTCCCAAGAGAAAAGCATCCCAACACTTTTCTTTTAGACATTCCTACTAGGAATTCAGATGATCTCAAAAGATTTGGAAGAAATCCTAGAAGATTATTTTGTCTCAGTAAGAGTCTGCCAAAGGCTTCAACTGCTTCTATATTCTACAAAAAGCAAAGGAACTATTTTGGAACTTCAGTTCTCAGCCTATCAACCTGTGGAAACCTATATTTCCTGAAAAGTCTAAAACGACAATTTCAGAATTTTTCTCAGTTTATTCCTGACCTAGTAATTTTTGTCCCCAGAACCCTGCACAGAGTAAGCTCTCAAAAACTCACACATCACCTTGCATTTTCTCTTGTCCCACAGGGTTACAAGTCAAATTCACTGGTAGCATAATAATGGGTATTTTTCTTTCCACATAATCTCTTATTGCTTAATGACCAAGCACTACAATTGTATGTGCCAAAAACACGGTGTCCATAGAGCCATCTCCTTTCCTCTCTGGAATGAAGAACAGTTTTGTAAAGGAAACTAAAGCATCCATGTGTTAAAAGGGCTCAAAAGAAATACAAAGGTTGACTACTTAATACCAGTGTAAAAGCAGAAAACTTATGTTTTTCAGACTCAGCCTAGCTTGCATACAGTATTTCAAGTTTTCCCAAGGTCACTAGCATCTTTTTGCCACCAACAAGTGATGTCCAGATTAAACTATTAGTCCATAAAGGCTTGCAGTTCTAATTCTAACATGCATAACTTCTTGTCTTGTATCTACAATAATTGGATTTTCAAATTGGCAAACGAACATCAAATAATGCAGGGGAGAAACAGAAAGCAACTAGAAAAGAAGAAGCTATCCTTTTCTTCAGCTTGTCATTATGCCTATCTTCCCCAGAAAGGAAGAAGGTCCAACGCTACATGGAAGCCTAGAAGATAAGGGGCTAAGATGTATCTCCAACACTGATAGCCAGATGGCTGTGGAGACAACCAAGGATTGTTGGTAATAACACATGGTGAGAAAAAACAGATGTGGCTGAAGAAAGTGGCCATACAGAAGTAGGACAGCACATTTCTGGGACAAATATCCTTATTCTAGCTCCTGGAGATAAGCACAGCACAGTATTGCACAAGCAAAGGAAAGAACTGAGAAGTGGGCATGGACTGTAAGGGGAGATCAAAACCACCAAAGACCGCTGAGGTGCTCTCCAATCCATTTCTAGAAAGGTTTGGAAGAACAAACTGCACATGATAACTAATTTGCATAGAAGTGAGTCACCTTTTTCAGGATGGAGAAACCTACTCATAAAAAGGTACCCCACACCAAGCCTGGGTGGCACCTCTAGGACCCTGAACATCCCATTAGCAGGATCAACGCTGGAGCCAGGACTGGTGATCTCTTTCTTTCTTCCTTCCTTTCTATTTTTCTCATCCTCCTTAATTCTCCTCTCCCTCTCTCTCCCCCCTCCCCCTCCTTTCTTTTCACAGTACTCCCTTGTCCAAAACTCTGCTATGTGCTTATACTAGGAGGTCAAGGACTAACATACCCATTTCTACGCCAAGTGTGTAATTCACTAAAAAAAACTTTATAAGTTTTTGTGGACCCTCCGATTTTTGTAGTTCCTTTGCACCACGAACATCTTCAAATCCTGGGTGCTCCCTTCCTCTTAAGGGCAGGACACCACATACTATTGCAATACTAATGCAATACTATTAACAAAAAGAAGTCAGAAATCTCACTCAAAATCCTATCATCCTTCCTGTTGAAATGTATTATTGTTGATCGACCTGTCTTCCCAGCAAGAGGTTCCCCCGGTTTTTGCAATGGGAATCCTACTTACCATGTTTTCTCTCTCATCTACCCCTATCTTTTCAAGTTCAATGATTTAAAAAGAAAAAAAAAATATTCTTACCAGAGTCACTGACAGATTCATAACCCTTCCAAACTGATCAACATAGTAGACATTATCCTGGTACCAGGAATCAAGGTGAAGATAATTATACATGCCAAAAGCACGCATGTGGTCAAGGGTATATTGATCATCACGAAGTTGCACTTCTGCTACAGCTGGAGGGAAGAGAAAAAGATTATTTTAACAATAACTTCTTTACAATTTAAGAATTTAGAATTCAAACTAATAATTTTAAAAAAATCTTCCATTTTCACTCCATAGGTCTACTTTATTTGAAGAAAAATATGCTATGTATACAAAGTTTAAAATTTCACCATGAACTTGGAAAGAAAGTTATTCACCCTGAAGGGCACTGCAGTCACGCGCTTTGGTCATGTAATAACTATTACCACTTACAGTAGCCTGTTGTGGTGGGTTCACCCTGGCTGGATGCTAGATGTCCACTAAAGCCACTCTATCATTCCCCCTCGTCAGCTGAACAGCAGAGAGGAAAATATAAGGCTCATGGGTGAAGATGAACACAGGGAGAGATCGCTCACCGATTACTGTCAGAGGCAAAACATAATCTGTGGAAACTACTTTAATTTACTGCCAATCAGAGCAGGGTAATGAGAAATAAACCCAAATGTTAAAAATACCTTCCCCCCACACCTCCCTTCTTCACAGGTTCGATCTCACTCCCACTGGTCTCTCCCCTCTCTCCTCCAGTGGCACCAGGAGACAGGGAATGAAGGTTGTAGTCAGCTCATCACATCTCTCTGCTTCTCCTTCCTCTTCATTACCTTTTTCTGATTCAGCAAGGGGTCCCTCCCACAGGAGACAGTCCTTCACAAACTTCTCTAATGTCAGTCCTTCCCATAGGCTGCAGCTCTTCACAAACTGCAGAGAGGGCCCCTTCCAGGACAGGGTACAGCTCTTCAGGAACGGACTGCACCAGTGTGAGTGCCCCACAGGCTTGAAAGTCCTGGCAGCAAACCTGCTCCAACATGGGCTCCTTTCCCCATGAGTTCACAGGTCCTGCCAGGAGCCTGCTCCAGCATGGGGTCCTCCACAGGCTGCAAGGGGATCTCTATTCTAGCATGGACCTCCACACAGGGGCACAGCTCTCTCACCATGGTCTTCACTATAGGTTGTAGAGGGATATCTGCTCTGGCACCTGGAGCACCTTCTCCCCACTCCTTCCTCACTGACCTTGATGTGTACAGAATTGTTTCTCTCACAGACACATTACTCCCTTCAGCTGCAGTTCTTCTGCAGTAACTTTTTACCCTTCTCAAATATGTTAACCCGCAGGTGCTATCACCATAGCTGATGGGCTCATTCCTGGCCAGCAGCAGGTCCATCTAGGAGTAAGCTGGCATTGGTTCTGTAAGACATGGGAGAAGCTTCCAGCAGCTTCTCACAGAAGTCACCCCTTGTAGCCCCCCTTGATACCAAAACCTTGCCACACAAACCCAATACACTTATCCTGTCTCTTACCAGCATGTATTGAGTTTCAACTTGTCAACAACCCTCACAAGATGGAACACACATGCAACAACAATGCAAAACCTGCTTTTAAGTTTATACATGGTATTACAGTAAGGGAAAAAAAAATTCTTCTCTATAGTAACTCCAGGGAAACAGCAGGCAAAAGAAATAATACATATAACTACATGGCTTTCGTAGTCTCAATTTCTGAACCAAGCTAGCAACACTTGCAAGGCAAAAGATTAAAACAGTACAAAGCAGAATTAATTGGTGGTAATTAAAAAAAAAACAACACCACCACAAAATCAAAACCAAAAAAATCTATGTTCCCAGCACTCCCACTGACGCTGACATCTTCAGTAATGTCCAATATACCATCAAAATTTCAGGCCAAGTTTTTCTAATTGAAAGAGGCTGCAAAGAATGTCTGTTTCCTAGAACAGTACCTTCTTCAAGGCAAGACATATGCTACCTACAGTCAGCCAGTTGAACAAGATTTTTCCAAACAAAAAACCTCTACTCAACTCCCAATAATCAGAACTGGGTTATCTTTCAAAGACTAACCAGGTTTTTATTTAAACTACCTGCAGCTCTTTTTTCCTATTCCATATTTATACAGAGACCAAGCAGTAGTCCCAACAGTTCAAAATACATTAGCAGAGGTCTAGTCTGTCCTTCTGCAAACAGTCTCAGATAGACCGGGACTCCATTTCACTCTCCACTACAGTCATCCCAGGATCCTTAGCCTTCCTGCAGGAAACTTATCTTGAACTTCACACATCAAAATCTTTTAGAAAGTTAAAAGTAAACTCTGTCAGTCCAGAATGATTAGCACTCCAGCCCAGAGAATGGGGAAAGCACCTCAAGGCTAATCCTTTTCATAGCAACAGTTCACAGTTATTTTATTTCCTCATCATCCAACTTCTGTTTTCTTCTCTTTTCTGCTCAAAAACATCGAGGAAATATTTCCAGTATTTCACTTCCATCCCTCCTCATAATAGGGACCATTCACAACTCTGTGAAGCAGCAGTCAGATTTCTTAGACTCTTCTATAGCACCTACTTAAAACTTACTGAAGCAGAAGTACTTTACTCCCTCAGAACACCAGTTACTGCAAAGGGAAGTTCATTTGACAGAGCCATCAGTGTCACTGCACACTATCACAAACCCGACAATCAGTCATGAGATGGCTCAAATCTGACCCCATTAGAGACACTGGTTATTAACACAAAAGTGGCTTTAGAAGACTATGAAGGATTATGCTGCCTGATTAATAAGAAATCCAGTCATAATATACAAAATGTTTGCAAAATGACAGCCTAATTAGCAATTAGTCTCCCAATCACTGTTGATATTGTCAAACCAGCAGTATTAATTCCACTCAGCTCAAATCATTGTTCATATTCACCACACAGGAGGGATTTCCGCATCTCTGTAATTAATAAATTACTGTTCCACAAACAATGGCCTTACAAAACAAGCTCAAATATCAACAAAGGAATCAGAAGAAAATACACCTGTCATAATAGCAAAGACTGTTACCCATTTCAATTTTTACTTCAACTAATTAGAATATTTTACAGCAAATTACACTGTAAAAAAACTGAGGAAAATATATTGTGAAAATGTATTTTAAAGCTGTTTGTATAATCGAGCTTTATCATGGAGATATTTTTCCCAACAAGACAAGATATGACGAGACATAAACATGCCGTAAACAATTGAAGACCAAACCAAATATAATCTAGGATAATTATTTTCATCGAAACAGGATGTCATCTACTTCATGCATAGCTATATTAATTGATCTTCTGAAATTAGAATACACATGCAGAAACACAAAGATTTTTTTAGCATAAAGATCCTAAAATCATAATGCTTCCATTCTCCACTTCCCCCTCCCCACTCCCTTAGATATGTTGCTTCTGTCAGAACTGTAACTAAAACATATACAAATAGTAAAAATGGTCGAAACTAAATGAATGCATAACTTTTCACAAAAATTCTTGGAACAATGTACTATTGATTAGCTGATTGTAAGGTGATAAACTCTATAAAAGCTGGAAGAACATGAATAAATTCTTTATCCCTGAGTTTTCTAGCCTGTAGTCCTAATAAGCCCTGAATAATAAGGGGGGTTGGGAATACAAGATCCAAATCCCTTGTATTATTGCAATATGTAATTAATTCCACATAAATGGAAGTCAGAAACTATACAACTCATAGGTGATTTTAAATCAGGAAATCAAACAAATGTGTACTGTCCCGTCATGAAACACTTGAAATGAGGCTATCAACTGCTTTCAGAATGTACCATACATATACGGAGCTCTGTCAAGATGAAGCAGTTAAAGAACCTATTCCATCCTCCACTAATTGAAACCCACACTGTGATCAAGTGAAATCTGTGCACAACTGCCATCTGCTCTCACATACCATGTGCTCAGATAGTTTATAGGAGATTCTACACTAGGATGAAGTTCATTCTTTCCTTTCTACAGCCTTCAAGGTTCAAGGTTTCTTGATGGTCCTTGGAAAAGAGAAGAGAAAACCAACAGAGCTGAGTGCAAAAAAATAAAGGACAAGAGAGAGAAGAAATGAAGACCTTTAAAAATGTAAATTCAGAGAAAGGTAAGTTAATATAAATGAAAACGAGGAAATACTTCAATGAGATCATCACCATATTCGGACTTGTAGTTACACAGTTTTGTAGGTTTATTATTTGGTTTTCAGTCGGGATTTTTTTCTGATTTGTTGTTGTCTGGTTAGTGAGCCGGGTTGTTTGTTTTGTTTTAGGAGTTTTGGGGTGGGGTTTTTTGTTGTTTATTTGTTTTTTTAAGAGTCAGATTAATTAATTCACTAGCCTCAGGTGTTTGGGTTCAATTAAGAAGCAGCAGTCAATGGCAGCTATTCAACAGAATGATATATGGTCTCTTTCAAATTTATGATAAATACATCTGCACTACTAAAACCCAGACACATTTATTGATACTGTGTCATACTGGAAAAGAAAGCAAATACAGAGAATACATAAATTAAATCTCAGCTTTCAATACTATTTCCCAACAACCCTAGGGTGGGATATTTTGGACTAATACAAATGAAATTATGCTACTTTTCTGAAATTCTATTTATCTCCAATTTGATGGTTAAAAAAAGTAATTTAACTCAATATAGTTGAACTATAGTTCAGAGATTTTCACTCACAATGTTTTTACTTAAAAGCAAAAGCACTAAATACAAAGCAATTCAAAACAATCAACAGAAGTAGTAACACATCCCTAATCTAACCGTTTCAATAAGATCCCTACCTGGATATAATAATTATTACTCTGCACTGCAAAAAAAAAATCCTCTCTGAATAAAGAACATTAACAAGGAGTTCATACTTTGAATGAATAGAGAAAAGTCTTATATCTGCCACCAAACACTATGAAGCAGAACTGGGGGAAAGGAAAAAAAAGAAAAAAAAATGTAGAGAAAAAAGTGTGAGGAACACCCCACTCCCATAGCCCCTCCAGTTTTAGATGTATTAGTGAATACACCAAAGCAACTTTACAGTACTGCAAAATATGCAAAGTAACTATACCAGCATATTTTGTGACATTAAATATTATGTGCTTGCATGTCATGCCTTGTTTTGCAATGCCACCCAGTGGAAGCAATTTTGTATTTCATATACACTGATCTACTAGTGGAAGAGATTATTTTCTAGTATCAGCAGTCAAAGATCCTTCTAATCCTGCATTAATGCTTTTTCTTTTAATTTTAAAAAATATGTTTTTATTGTTAATGGCAGCATAATCTTGTTGAGTAGAAGTACAAGGCTTGTTTAATCTACTGCATTAAATGTGTTAATAGATAAAACAAAACCAAACTGTTTAATGAACACATAGCTTGCTGAAAACAAGTACAGGCTGACAGACACCATGTAATGAACTGGTTTTGCCTGACCAAATTACTTACACAGGTGTGAATCGAACAAGATCCAAAAGCTAGCACGGCATTTGTTAAAGTATCACTGTAGCATAACCTGACTTGTGTTAGCTGCAAGAACCATTTTCTTTAACAGCAGTTTCAAGGCAAAACTTGTCTCTACATTATCTTTTTTTTTCTCAAGAAATAAAGTCCAATACAACAGATACACACATGCCTGAGACCTAAAGCTTTGTGAACTACAGCTGTAAATGTCTGAAAAAGCTCACAATTTCTTACTATTTCCCATACATTACTTTAAAGGCTTTTTTCTATATTTACTTTTTCAAATGACAATGGAAAATGCAACTGAAAATCTCTAAAAGTGTTTGAAACATATCAGTGCCTTTTGCTCCATAAAAAGTTACAAACATATGTTTTCTGTGTAGCATTACTAATGGGCAACCACTTTTCACTGAAGCACAGAGCTTCGAGCCTAAAAAAGCTTCCTTAACACCATTTTTCAAAAAAAGTGATAAAACCTATAAATGCACACGATCAAAGAATTGCATTCTCCGCATATTCTCCTGGCTTGCAATAGAAGCCCCATGTCTGAGCGATTTTACTGTACCTTCCAGCTGTAACTGTACTGAAAAGCATCCACTACATCAGAGGTATAATGTTCTGCCAAACAGACCATATAGAGAGAAAAGGCACCAGGAATAATCACAACTGAATAAACCGTAAGCCTCTAGAAAGAAAAAGAAATCAAATTACATCTGACCAGTAAACAGCAAGGGTCTCAATCCTTTAAAAATGTGCATCTTGGACATGTTCCTTGTTGGAGACAAGGATACGCTCTGCAATCTCTGCTTTGGACTCTGCTGAGATCAGATTAAGGCGGAAGAGAGGACCGCAAACAAGATGCTCTTTTCTCCCTCCCAAAGCTCAATGCAAAAGAAACATTTGAAAATATCTTACAGAAATAAACTAAAAAGAGTAAGGAGAAAGATAGACAAAATTTAGGGTGAAGAATATCGAATTAAAGGTATAATAGCTTGGAACTCACTATTAGTCAAAATATGTTACCAACATGAGAGATAAGACAAGAAATGACTGTGAAAGTTTAGAATTAACTAGGATAGAATGGGTAGGAGTAAGGAAGAAATAAAAGAAGAACATGCAAGTATTTAAAAGTATAAAGAATATGTATAGAATTTAAAAGGGAAGATATCAGAACTTCCCCATTCTTCTTCTCTGTGACCATGCATTTTAAGAAATTCACTAGGAAATTACCTTCTGCCACAGACCTAATAAATAAATATTTTTTTTTAAATATATATCAGTTGCACATCTGACCTCAGCAAATTCCTGACAGCCACAGTTTGGCAGTTGAAGCCAAATTAGAACAGAATACTAAGTGGAACATAATGGTCCAGAAAATGGTCCGCATGACCATGACAATCCCAAGTTGCCATGTAGCACCACATGCCACTATCCACCAGCTCCAGTGGTAGAACCCTGCATCAATTCCATGTGGAAATATTTTTTGTCACTATAGCTAACAGTGAAATTAATAAAAAAGAAATATAAAAACATAGATAAAAATTTTGAGAAAGAAGATTAATACTCTTAAGCTTAATATGCAAGTTTGTAATAACACTGCATAAATACTTCAACTACAGCAGAGTTAAAACTCACTTCTACTTAAGAAAGAGCACCTATTTCTGTATTTCGTCAAGTATTCCAAGTACTCTAAGCCTCACACATTCATCTTATGGCCACAAAATTTGGGATGCTACAGGCAGAACTTCAAATCTCAGGTCATTTGAGACAAGCACTTACAAAGTATTTTCCTGAAAAACAAACAAAAAACTTAACACCCTTTTTACATTAATCTTCCAGATTCTATTACCATATTTTTCAAACAGTTGTGAATAAAACCAGAAATAATCATGTTGATAGTGTTCCTAAACATTTGATATTTCTTTTAGCTGTTGTATTCAGTCCCACTCTGAGTAAATAAAATCAAACTCTTCACACAGTGAAAAGTATTAACTCAATAACCCACAAACTACTGAGTTCTTCACCACGTTCCAGAAGCTTTGAATCTTCTCACAAACGTGCCAAAAAGTAGTTCCTGACCTTTTTGCGCAATATTAGTTTCTTTTCCCAACCAGGCATTTGAAAACACCACAGCCTACACACTATCCACAGTCTCTACAACTCAACCCATTATTCCTGTGCAACATAAAAATCAAGTTTTGGAACGATATCCTCAATTTAATGCATGTGTAGACCGCTGGCATTGGGAAGTACAAAATTCAGATACAGAACACCTCTGCAGTGTGAGAAAACTTCCTTGAAAGAAGCNTTTTTTTTTCTGGGAAATAGCCAAGAGGACCTTTTAGATTGTTTTGCCTTGTCATTTGGGGGTGGAGGGGTTTGTTGCAGACTGTTATTGTATATATACATATGTGTTGTGGTTAAGAATTTTTATCTTTTCCTTTACATATATTTTTCCTAATTAAAGTTCTGTTCTCTAAATTTAAAGGAGAGGGATTATTTATTGGCCAATATAGATATCTTAGTTCTCCTTTGAACTGAGACAAGAATAAAACTGCAAGGAGGGAGAGGCAGCTATACAGCCTAAGAGCAGGCAGAAAACAAAGCATCTGGAAGACAGATATAAGGTCCGATACATTTTTTTGCTACTAATATCAAAATATAACAAAAGCTTTCCACTGCCCAGAGGACCGATATCTGTACCTATATATATACATACGCACATATAGATATCAGAGTAAGTGTAATGAGTCTGGGTCTTTGTGCTGCGGGAAGTGGGGAAAGAAAAAAAGAGTCACATGCACCAATCCTCTATCATACGAGTTACTGTAACTACTATGTAAAATGCCTGAATGGACAAGAACTGAGTAGTTCCATCTGTACATTAGCAACTCCATCATTCATGTATGGCAATGAAAATCTGTAATCCTCAGCCATTTAGAACAAGTGCACAACTGACTATCCAAAAACCACAAAGCTTGTTTGACCACAGGCAGAACACTAAATAAGGGACAAACTAAGAGACTGCACCTATGCTACACCATTGTCATCTTTGACACAACTGTAACACACATCCCACTCACCTACATCTGGACTGCCTTTTGAAAGGTGACACCTAAATCAGTCTCACAGCTGAAATGTCAAAATACATAACAAAAATGTTACTCATTAAATTTTCCAGTCTTACGATAGATACACAGATAATACCACCTCAGTGTCATTACCTTGTCCTCCAATACACAATTTACCTACAGCTTCCATCTTACTACTGACAATTTAGCACAGCAAACACACCTTTCTGGTCCAGTATCAATACAGTGTATTGAACGCAAAACTAAAGTAACACATAATGGGTAACTCTGTAGACAGGTATATCATCCAGCAAATATACAGACACAGCAAACAGTATGTTATGGTCTCAGCATTATGAAAAAAAAAAGGAGAACTCATTCATTCACCTTACAGAAGGCCTAAATTTCACAAATCAATAAACATAGAGTGCTGAAAGATTTCAGGGGGCATGGCTAAGATTGTAGGCCCATATTCAACAGGACTTAGTGCAAATGTACTCCTAAGCGAATTAGCCTGTTAATTGACCAGTATCGCAGATACAAATGATGCTTGACAGAGAAAGCAGAGCATGGAATGCACAGCCACGCCTGAACTGTGGGCAGACTAAGAAAGAAGAACAGCTAATTTGCTGAAGCTTGCATAAGATATTACCTTCATATGTATTTCTCTAAATCGCATGCTCTCCACTCTGAACTACCTCAGGTACTCATCTGGCCTCACCTAGCCTGCACAAGCCAGGACCAGATTGAGCATACGTTTTCTTTGCCCTTTCAGAAAATAAGCCCCATTTCCGGGGGGCAGAGAGCTGCGAGGCAGAGATGAGGCACAAATGCGGCACAGATGTGGCACAGATGTGTCACAGATGAGGCACAGATGTGCCAGAG
>WBMV01000480.1:200035-215751 GCA_013396655.1 Campylorhamphus procurvoides | reverse complement strand
AGATGAGGCACAGATGGGCCAGAGCCCTCGGCCCGGCTCGCACCCCCCGCGGCTGAAGGCAGGGCTGCGGACACCCTGACTGGCTGCAGCACCTACACCCAGGGGCGCCCGCCGGCCCCGGGGCACCCTGTGGCAGCCGGGGCCGCGGAGCAGCGCGGGGGGACGCAGGGACAGGCGGGCGGGACCGGCTCCCCCGCGCTGCGCTGCCCAAGGGGTGCCCGGCGGGATCATCCCGGCGGGATCAGCGCCGCGCCGCGCCCGCTCCTCACCCGCGTCCAGCCCCAGCTGGTAGCAGGCCAGCGGCTCCAGCGACAGCTTGNCCTGCTCTGCTCCGCTCCGCTCCGGTGGCCACGGTGGCGCTGGGGGCGGGAGGGTCGGGCTGCGGGGAGGCCGCGCCCAGCGAGGGTGGGCCGGGGAGCTCGGGCAGCCCGAGGGCCACCGTGCCGTGCCCTGAGCCGGGCACACACTGGACGGCATTCTCCCTCGGTGACTTCTTTGTGTTGTGTGAGTGCTTGTCAGACCCCTCTCCTCTGCTCTGTGCAGGTTTGGGGAAAACCCAGATTTCCAAAATGAATAAAGATGCCCAGATGAGAGCAACCATTAACCAAAAGCTAATAGAAACTGGAGAGCGAGAACGGTAAGTTGGTGTCGTGCTCCATGCCAGTGAAAGGCTTTAAATACATCAAACACGAACTACACCTAGAAGTAAATTTAAGTAAACTTAACTCTGAATTCTTCAAATGCCTGCACGTGAAAATCTTATGTATCATATGAAGCCATTTTAAAAAATGCCTTTTGAACAGTTTTATTTTAGTTTTACGCTTGAGAAGCTGGGGAAGTAAAAGACGGGGTGGTTGGCTTATGAACACTTACTCTTATGCTGGTATTTTTTGTTAGAGTGCCCTTGGTTCATATAAAAATCACTGTCCAATGCAATTTATTGTGGTTAAATCGTGATATTTTGTGATAATGAAACAAAACTTACCTTTTTGTTTTTTTCATGTGTTTCTATCCCTTCTCATGTTAGGGAAAAAATACATGACAACACATAAAGCACTTGTGTAAGTCATTGTAGAGATCCCAATAAAGGCAAACAAGCAAATTGGGCAATGTAGTGTGGCAGCCAGTTTTTGGCCTTTTGTCCTCTCTTCACTCTGTTCTATTTTTATTGTATTTACATATCATTAACATGCTTATGACAGTTCCCTCCTCATTGTTTCACTGTGCCTGTAACACCGTGCACCAAAAGCTCTGTTTCCTTCATTTTGAAAGGCTTGTATCAGGAGTTTTCTTCCTGGGTCATGGTGTAGTCCTGTACTTGGTGTAACCTTTAGTAGCCTGATGTGGTATCTGTGTTCTGCTTTTCCGTTGTGACCATCCCCTTGGACATTGTACAGAGCTTCAGCAGAGCAAGCAATTTCTTGAAATGGTATTGGGCCCTATTTTATCCTAATTTAAGAGTAAGAAGAGGTTTACCAGGATGTCAAAAACTGTATTATAAACAGGATTTATGTGAATTGTACTATGATCAGAGGCAGAGCACTTGAATTTCTTGAATGAAAAAATATCCAGAAGCAGTTAATTTCCCCTGTATTGTTACTCTGCTTTTTGTCATCAGTTCATCTGATGACACAGTTTAATGAGTAAAAGAGATTAGACCTGTACAGTTCAGTGTCTCGCTGCAAACCTTTCATTCATAAAAACAGGGTTTTGCCAAGAGTTAATTAGAATGATACAAGAGAAACAGGATTGCTAGCTGATGGAATAAAGGGTAAAGATATTAAAGCTTATTTTATCAGATCTTACTGTCATTATTCTTTCTGGTTTTTAATACTAATTTCCACTTTTTTATATAGCATTCAATATTCTCTTTTGATACATGGAGTAGAGGAGTCACTGTGGCAGATTGCTGTGTATCTTCCCTGTTAATGCCTGAATCCCTGTTGCTTATGCTTACATAGCTAACCATGCTTAGGAAGATATAGGATTCCTTCATTTTCACCGAGTACAAGATAACATATAACTGCAGAGAGAAACCTGCAGTTGGAGACAGTAGTGCAGAATGCTCTTTTCAGAAGGGATGGGGGCAAGGCTTGACTTATTTTGAAGACCTGGTTTCAAGTGAAATACTCCCAACTTTGAAAGTTAGCATACGTCCACTACTGGAGTAGACTCAGGCAGTTCAAGTGATTCAAGGGCTTCTACCTCTTTGCTGTGGCTGTAGCATCAACGCTGCCAGAAGAAATTCTGTGAATTGGCTCTTGAGCCACCAGCCCCTCATAATCCAACATGTTAACTGAAATTGGTGCTCATGTGGTTTAGAATTCATGTGCTGTTCAGCCATTTCTGCTGCTGGTCTGGAGTTTTGGGATGGTTATTGTAGGCTTAACTTTCATGCCGAAGCTTTTTTAAGCTGTTGGGAATGTTTGCTGTTCCTAACAAGTTTGTGTTTTGTCCTAACAGCCTTAAAGAGTTGCTGAGAGCCAAATTAATTGAATGTGGCTGGAAGGATCAACTGAAGGCACATTGCAAAGGTAACTGTGGTCAAGTAACGAATACCCTTTGTATGTAGTCAACTGAGATGAAGGCTTCTCTGCCTAACAGTCAATTTAAACAAGACTTGGGAAAAAGGAAAGTATCCCTGGCAATTAGTTTTGTGTGCAAGAAAGCATCTTGCTATCTTAGAAGAGCTCTGATCTGAACCTTATTAAGCTTCTGAAACAAGAATAGAAATTGATTCCCTAAATATTCATGATAATACAGCTTTATGTTTTGAGACAGATGACTTTGTTACTACAGAAGAATAAAAATCAAGATAAAGGAGAATTGAGCAAATACAGTGGTATGCAACTTAGAAAGTCTGAAGTTACAGAACTTGCAACTTAGAGTACTTTGTTCGCATCTGGGAGAGAAAGAAGGGCATTTGTACTCTTTCTGAATACGATTCTTGAAAATAAGGTGATCTACTTAGAGGAGGAAAAAAAAGCAGATGAGCCTCTAAATACACAAATACTTAGTTTTGAGTTAGGCATTTAGCATTACTACAATTTACTGACTTGTTAATTGTATGAAACTTATAAATAGTATTTAAGCATCCAGGAAGCATGAAATTTCCTTAATGCAAATAACAAATCCCTGGAGATTTCACTTTAAGTCTGATTTGTTGTGTTTGGAAACTCAATATTCTGTTACAAAGTTGTGTGGTGGTTTTTTTCTGTAGGGCTGAGTATGTTAAATTGTTTTCATAGGTTCAGCAGGGAAGGCTGAAATTGTTCATGCTTGCATTTGTCTATCTGGTGCCAATGCCAGAGATCACCCTTTTCAGTAGTACAGATAATGAAAGGGATGTTTATTTGCCTTCGCAAGTATATGCTTTATACTCTGCTACAGTCAAGTTATGTAAAATTATTTAGTTTACATTAATACTTTGATCTGTAACTGCAGCTGCTGAGACTGAAAAAATATGTTAATTTGTCTGTGTTAAGAGCCTAATAACCTCCAAAAGAAAGAACAGAGAGACATGGAGCTCCTGGAGTGGGTCCAGCAGAGAGTAACAAAGATGATTAAAGGATTGGAGTATCTCTCTTAGGAGGAAAGGCTGAGTGAGCTGGGCCTGCTCAGCCTTCAGAAGAGATAACTGAGAGGGGACCTCATCAATATTTATCTGAAGGAAGGATGTCAACAGGATTGTGCCAGGCTCTTCTCGGTGTTGCCAAGCAATAGCACAAAAGGCAGCAAGCAGAAACTAATGCACAGGAAGTTCCACCTGAATATGAGGAAGAACTTCTTTACTGTGTGGGTGACCATGCACTGGAATAGATTGCCCAGAGAGAGTCTCCCTTACTGGAGATACTGAAGAACCATTTGGATGCAATCCTGTGCCATGTGCTCCAGGATGCCCTGCTTGAGCAGAAAGGCTGGATCAGATGACCCACTGTGGTTCCTTCCAACCTTAAACATTCTGTTATTGGAGGGGTTGGTTTTGTGGTTTTTTCCGTTCTTTTGTGGTGGTGGGTTTTTTGTTGGTTTGTTGGTCTGGGTGTTTTTTTTGGTAGCTTGTTCTAGAGCTTCTTGCCATTATGAATTAGGATCAATAATTGAGCAATCCAGGAATAATTTCAGGGAATTCAGTCAAGAAAAGCAGTTTACAAATACTTCATGTGATGTCAGTTCAAAAAACATATTTAGTGTCCTGGGGACAATCAATCCTAGGTACTGACATACAGTTAAAAACATGTATGTTTAAACAATATTTTAGGGACGTACTACTGGATTGAGATTACATCTCAGCTTTGATTTCTGCATTTTTCAGTAGAAAGCAAGGCACTTTTAGTAGACAATTGTCTAAATACTGATGTGTATTATCTAAATAATTGCCTTTATTTTGCTCTAGATGCATTCTTTTCTTTCAGAGCTACTTTTTGACTTCAATGAAATATAGACATGTTGTTTCTTCAAGAGAAGAAGAGTAGTAGTGATTTACTGTCTGTGCTCTCCCTTTTTGTATGTTACAAAGTCTTTTTCTAGTTGCATCTTTCTATTATGTAAATAATGTGTCTGAAGAGAGAAGTGAACTGCTACAATACTCCAGTAACAGGCACATCTGGTAATGCTCAGATGAGGTAAAACTTTGTAATGTTTGGTATTAAAATATGAGCTGAACAGGATACATCAGAAGTGACAAGTTCCCATCCTTAAACCTATGACATGAGTGAGAGACTAATCTGCTGTACAGTACAGTAGGTACTGAGTTAATAACTTACATTTAAGTCACATTCTGCTTCATATTCTCTGATGACATATGCATGGAGGTTTTGTATCTTAATCACTGGCACGGGTTTGGCCTGCTAATGAGTGGATTAGAAGACTTAAAATATTGGTCTTGTTCTTCCCTAGATGTCATTAAAGAAAAAGGATTAGAGCACGTTACTGTTGATGATTTGGTGGCAGAAATCACTCCCAAAGGCAGAGGTAAGTAAATGCAAATATGGATGTGGTAGTACATCAATAAACATACTTTCCTCTATTTCATTAATGTTTTGAAAGGAGCATTATGAACTTGCCTGTGTTGGGTTCAAGGAAAAATGTTAATAGCTTAATATTAACAAATAAAATGTGAATATGTATTGTGTAACAGTCATTCAAAATCTGTAATGAGCTGAGTGTTTAGAGTGCTTTTGCAGGTTACATTATTTATTCATTATTTAGTCTGTATTAATTTTTATAATAGTGTTAATAGTCCCCAGAAAAGTTGAAGTATGCAGCACAGATATTCTAAAATGCATGATCCTTTAAAATGAAAAATCTGAACTTACAGCTCTAGAATAATGGGAATGGGAAGAGTAAAGGACATAACATACAGAGAGGGAAAAAATGAAATCACTTAAGGAAACTACAGTCTTCTCTGTGTTCCTCTTGGCTCTCTAATAGGCTTTAATGTTAGTGGCAAAAACATCATTAAGTTTTAAATAAAAATAGGCCTTCAAAGTAACTTGCTGGAGACCCTTACTCTGAGGTCCTGGCTGAGATTTTTGGTCTTAAATTTGTGAACTAAAAAGGTAGGATAATCACAACTGTGGTGTTTATATTCTGTTGACTGCTGAATAATCCTCACACTTTCTCATTTTCCGGACTTTGATTAGGAAAAAAAAACCTACCATTAACAACAGTGTTCTCAATGGACTTCAATTTTAGCCTATTTTAAATGGGAAAAATACAAATGTGCTGTATGAAAATCAAGTAGCTTCAGTTACTTTAAGTAGTAACTAAAGTTAATTGCAATAACAAAGAAAGAATAGCAGTAGCTGTTGTAAAAGTTTGGTATTGGCATAGTTTTTGTTTTGTCTTTTTGTAATTTTTTGCCTTCTTCTTTGTGTTTCAGCCTTGGTCCCAGACAGTGTAAAGAAAGAACTCTTGCAAAGAATAAGAACTTTCCTTGCTCAGCATGCCAGTCTTTAACTTTGACATTCATCTGGGTTACAGTGTTTGTGTTTCTGTATGACATCAATCACGTCAGGATTGGAATGCAGTTTACATTCTCAAGGATGGAAAATATCTTTTTTTCTGTATGAGAAATGGAAATTTCTTTGCATTTCTTAAACTTGGTGTTATTTTAATAAAAAATTTTGTGGACCCATGGTTCTAAGGCTCTTCTCTGTCAGTGCACTGTAATATGATGTCACCTGTTCCATTTTTTTAACTGTCCATAGTTTTATACATTTGTGAAACCTTGCTCAGATTTTCAAAAAAGAAACACAGCTAACAAGTATGTTGACCAGAAATGTAGAAGGCGGAAAAAAAATGTGGGAAACAGGATATGACACACTACTGAGCATACCCTTTCTGATGTTCCCTGAGTAAGCATGAAGAAATTAAGACTACATGAAACTGTTGGTGGTGCGCCTCTCGGTTCTACTTTTCTAGAGAAGAAGTTGTTTGAAGGCTCTGACTTGTGCTACAGATATTTACTCAGCAATTCATAAGAGGTTGAATTCCTCAAACAAAAAAAAAAAAAGCCAGTTGTCTCTTCCATCAATAATTCTCTTCATATTTACTTTAATTTTTACTTTAATTAAAGAGTCACTATTCAAATCCACAACTACAGTTTTTTTAGCTTTGCCCATATTACTGGTAATTTTTATTTATGTGTATCTTTGGGACATTTTGAAATCGCAGTGTAGTTCAATAATTTGCCAACATAAGTCTCAATGTGATGCATTTTAAATTCTTGTACCTGGAACTATAACATCAGTCAGTTCTATAAATAGCTGCAAAATAAGTTGATGATTAGAGAGGATCAGGAAAGGGACTTTGACATGAGAACATTTAATTTTTGGTAGCTCCAATTTGAGGTTTAATATATGGAGGAGAAGCATAAGCAGAAACTGAATGAGGAATTGGATACTGGTGTATCTAAGTGGCTACTGCGAAAAATAAATTGTCTCAAATATGCATGCTCCGAGTTGGAAGAGTACTCTAAAAGCTGTCCTTCAGAAAGGCATTCCTGTGGCAGTGGGCTGTGCCATTCCCGTCATTGCTGTGAGCTCCCAGCCCAGGAGCCGCTCGGGGGCACCCGCGCCCCCCGCCTGAGGAGGAGGGTGGTGGCTGCTCCCCCTCGCTCTCCATCCCTCCCAGTGCCTCGGCTGTCCGAGAGACAATGCCGTGCTGTGGAACAGAGCCAAGCGTGCGCTGCCTGCTCGCTGGAGGCGGGCTGCGCTCAGCTGAGAGGGTCACCTGCACCGGGCTGGGGCGAAAGGGCAGCGGCAGGTTGTCAGTATCGGCTTGTGAGCGCTCCTGTGTCTGCTCAGGCTGGGGAACAGCTGGGAGACGAGTCTGGTCACAGTGGAAGTTTGGCACTAGACAAGAGTCTGTATAAACAGGGCAAGATCAATGTGACAAGATGTAACTGGTCATGAACACCTTTTTGTCTACACAAGACCAAGTTCCTGTTAAGACTGTAGCATCACAAGAGCCAGGATCAGGGATCTGCTGCAAATATTCCTCCTGAGGACCTGGGTTGTATTGTTTTAAATCTATCTTCATGTCAGTTTGACCATACTTGCTGTATGTCACTGTCTTTATGTTGATAAGTACTGGTGGATGTCAGAGTTAAGAAAGTTCTTTCTTTGATTTAAAGGTCCACCTTGTTTTTTTAAAAAAGTTTTTCTCCTTCAGTTATGTGTCATGGATTAACGGTAGCTGGAAACTCCGCCCCACACAGCTGCTTGCTCACTCCCCCCTTGAGGAAAGAATTGGAATGGTGATAAAACTCACGTATTGAAATAAAGGCAGTTAAGTAGGAAAGGCAAAAGCCATGCTCAGAAACAAAGCAAAACAAGGAATTCATTCATGACTTCTCATTGGTAGCCAGGGGTTCAGCCATCTCCAGGAACTCGGAACTCCTAAGTTACTTTGAAAAACAAATGCCATCACTCTGAACATTTCCCCTTCCTTCTTCCCTCCACTTTATGTGTGAGCATGTCATGCTATGGTCTGGGATGTCCCTGNCAGCTGCTTGCTCACTCCCCCCTTGAGGAAAGAATTGGAATGGTGATAAAACTCACGTATTGAAATAAAGGCAGTTAAGTAGGAAAGGCAAAAGCCATGCTCAGAAACAAAGCAAAACAAGGAATTCATTCATGACTTCTCATTGGTAGCCAGGGGTTCAGCCATCTCCAGGAACTCGGAACTCCTAAGTTACTTTGAAAAACAAATGCCATCACTCTGAACATTTCCCCTTCCTTCTTCCCTCCACTTTATGTGTGAGCATGTCATGCTATGGTCTGGGATGTCCCTGGGGACAGTTGGGGTCAGCTGTCCCAGATGTGTCCCCTTCTTGTGTGCCCCCAGCCCCCTCGCTGGTGGGAGTGGGGTGAGAAGGAGACTTTGCATTGACTTTGTGCAAGCCTTGATCAGCGATAACAATAACACCCTTNCAGGGGTTCAGCCATCTCCAGGAACTCGGAACTCCTAAGTTACTTTGAAAAACAAATGCCATCACTCTGAACATTTCCCCTTCCTTCTTCCCTCCACTTTATGTGTTGAGCATGTCATGCTATGGTCTGGGATGTCCCTGGGGACAGTTGGGGTCAGCTGTCCCAGATGTGTCCCCTTCTTGTGTGCCCCCAGCCCCCTCGCTGGTGGGAGTGGGGTGAGAAGGAGACTTTGCATTGACTTTGTGCAAGCCTTGATCAGCGATAACAATAACACCCTTTTATTAACACTGTTTCCAGCACAAATCCAAAACATAGCCCCATAATAGCTACCATAAAGAAAATTAACTCTATCCCAGGCAAAACCAGCACCGTATGTTAATTCAGTGTTTGGTTGCAACTTCATTTGCTACAAGTATGTTTTGTCTGATTTCATATATGTAAATTTATTGAGTTCTTTCTTTTAGACTTGATGTACCCAATGCTAGTAATTGATAGACTACGAAGTTTCTTCACAAAATTTAGCAGAATGCATGCTAGCTGAGTGTTTTATATATGTCAATGTTGTAAAATACCATCCATACTCTTACTCTTGTTCTTAGAGGTCTTTGCTGATGTTCAGTATTTTGCACATGAATTTAAAAGTCTTTGATTAATGAATGGCTGCAGCATGTCATGGATACACAACTACATGCTCCAGAGTTTCCACTTGATTTCTTTCATTGTCGTGGAAGGCAAACTGATTTAAAATATTCATACACTGAACTGTGAAAGGTTTGCTGTCTGATTAGTAAATATTTGAGATTCTATCTAGAACATGACAGTTGAAGTTGCTGTAAGTACAGCGTAGTTCACTTCTGCAGGCAGCTCATACTTGGCACAGAATAAAGACTGAACACTTGTGCAAATGTTCAGAAAATTGTGCTGACCAATCTGAAGTTAAAGGCTTGACAAATAGGTCTTTCACAGGCTTCCAAAAATAAGCTGTAAAGTTCTGTCCAGAGTGTCTTAAAATGTAAAAGCATTCAGAGACCAAGAAGGAAGAGGAGCGAGTGACAGCCTTCCAGAGATACACCAGTGGCCTCCTGTCTCAGGGTAACACTGGCTGCTCTCTGATACAAGTAGCCCCACACTGCATGTTCTCCACGTGAGTTCTGTTAACTACACCAGTGCAGCCTCCATTCCGTACCTAGGCAAAAAGTATGCTGGACAACATGTGCAACCCAAATTACACTGAAGGGTTCTGGTCAGAAGTATCTTGATGAGTCTTCTAAGAATGAAGTTAGACTGGGAGTGATATCAATATTTTTGTTTTAAATGCAGGTTTATTCTCAGATGCACAGAATGGCTTGTTTTGCAAGCTGTTCTCTGCAGAGTCTCAGTTTCTACACATTTCTTTGAGTATTGAAAACAGTAATATTCAGAAGTCATTCAGAAGCTTGTTCTGCTGAGGGGTTTTTTTCACACACTGAAAAATAAGATGATCTGTGTTGTTACAGGTTCCATACCTGTAGCATATACTGACAGATGCATTAACTAATTTTTTTTCAAAATTTCAGCATTTTCAATGTCATTAAATGCATTGATTCCTTACAAAGGCAGACAGCATGCAGACCTAGATAGCTATGAAGTGACAACTCAGGATTGATGTCAAATACCTCAGCTGTGGGCATACACCTCTTTTAGCCCAGTGTATACGCACTCTATCAGCTGATTCAGCCTGGTCTTTTTGTAGAAAAGTCTGCAAAAAAATAAAATCAGTTTGTAAATAGACATTGAAATAAGGGGTTGGATAACAGCTAGAATAAATTGGTATAGCTCTGGATGCTTATGAATCCAAACTGTATGTGACAGGGAATCGAATAGTTCTGCTGCTGTCGATGAAACGCCAATAGAAAAGAGTTAGCTTAGTCTCTCCCTTAGGCAGGCCCTGAGGGGTATGAAGTACACAATGAACTGAAATTGGTTAGATTCTAATTTGTTTGATAATTATTTCCCCGTGAATACTTCTCCATATTGACATAGTCCAGTCAAAAAATATTATAAAGCAGTGACATCACCAAGAAATTCTGTTGGCATGTCAAACTTACACTCACATCTTAGATAGATCATTAGGATTTTGTTATCACAGGTTTTCCAGTTGTTTTTCGTGGATTTATTTATCTCATTTTTTCCCCATTCTTTATTCTTGTTTACTGCTGCAATGTTTCAGTATGGACCTTTATCACTTGGAGAACAAGTACACCTGAAGTCTGTTGAAATCCAGTAAGAGTCCATCAGTGCCATTACAAAACACTTGCTGCTTTTCACTTCTCTCAGGAGGGCCCTCTGGGCTCTGCACTACTTTGCCCTTGTCCTCTTCTTATTGAATATGTTTAATTGTAGTACCTTGAGAGCTTGGCTTTAACTTACTTAGCGACTGAGTTTTCACTGGAGCAATGAAAAATATCCGATGCTTCTATCTGCTGTGTTTCTTTGGCTTTATTCAAATTTCTAAATATTTGCAATTGAAATCAGAGTTGTGTTCTACTTGGCCTGTTTTTTCTCAGCTATTCAGTTTCTAAAAGAAACAGCTGTGACTGCAGAGCCAAATGTGTAACGACTGGAGCTCAAAATGAGGAAAAATAAATTCCTTTCCTCATAAATAATTTATACTTCACCCCTTTAGTGTAATAGATAGGTTAATCAGCATTCTGCTTGGAATGACAAAAGGCCTAATCTCACTTTAGTGTATTTCACATTTACTACGGTGCTTTTCACCTGAACAGTATTATTCTTAAAAATCTTTATGCTTACCTTGTAACTAGTGAAGTGATTTAGTAGCAGATCATAAAACATATCTCTCTAAGAAATCCCGGCTGATTTCTATTTGTTCGAGTCACTAGTAAAGGGGTATCCATTCTTTCAATCATTGATCCTGAAGTAAGATATAAATTTGCTGCTGATAAAATCTGCATTTGGCAGCCTGTGGGTGAATACTGTCAAGGGCAGAGCAACCTGGCCTCTTTTGCTGGCTGGCTCTCATCCACCACCTGTGTACAACATCAGCGTAGTGCTGGGTTTTTGCAACTAGTGCACAGGGCAAAAGCAACACAATTCCCTGAAAAGCAATGGCACTGGAAATCATAGTGAAAAAATAATTTGCTTCCATAGGATCTTTGAATACAAGTGACCAGAGATAACACTGACCTTAGCTTTTATGCTGCATTGGTGAATTTAAGAAGTTAAAAAAGGAATACTGAAAGAGAAAAGGAAATTATTGAAGGCTAGCACTGCTAGCTAAGCTTTAAAAATCTCCAAGTGTTACTCTATTGAAAGAAAGCTGATACAAAATATGGCTGTCATGTGTCATAATCTCCTCAGGGAGAAAAAAAGGAAACAAAGGGCACTTTAACAGAGAATGACATAAAGAGTAGATGGAAATAGAAGTCAGACAAATTAAATTTAAAAGTACAGCTGCTTAATCACTAGAACGAACTGTGAAAAAATACAGCAGATTCTTCATTTTTCAATGCTTTCCTGAGGACAACATGCCTTTACAGAAGAACTGCTCCAGTTCAGATTTAATCAAACTTTCTGGAAATACAGTATTTGCCTGCGTGTTCCCTGGAGCTGGCAGCAGTTGCTCAGTTTCTTCCAGCAGAGAAAGGAAAACCAGAATACTTTCCATAAAGAGAAATGTCGTTTTAGTTGAACACAAGCAGAAGTTGTTAGCCCCAGTACAGGTGTAGCTAGGTGGAATGCAATGCCCTCAGAAGCTACAATGGAAAAGGCAGTGACAGTTAAGCATTACAAAATCTGCTTTTGTAACTTGAATTGGAAAAGCTCCCCTCTAGCTAATCTGTTTGCTAACTTTTGCAGGCACATTTCATTCGGAGGTAAGTTTATGCCCAAATCCTAGATCAATTTGCTAATATTTGAGTTGTTCAGATTTCATTTCAAAATGCCTGTTGATATATATTTTGCAGGAGGTGTTTCATCAAATAGTCTACAGACAGAAGAGGACTGTTCTTCCTTTGTTGAAAGAGTGTGATCCAAGCCCAGTTTTGCCTACAGACTGCTGTGATAACATAGATAAAGTGCTTCTTCAGTATCATAAGGTGAACAGAAAAACTTGATAATGAAGGAAAAAATTTATAAATTTCCTTTAATCATACTCCTTCTTTGATTGCTGTGTCCCCTAGAAACATGTAAACTATATATTAGGTTACAGAGCTATATTCAAAATGACCTGTTCTTTTTTTCCCCATCAAAACTGGGATCTAGATTTTCCAATGCAAATTTTACTGAGACAATAAAGTTGGTCTAAAGCTGGAATTGATTGTAGTCAGATTTTGGGAACTAAACATTTCTAATGGCCACCTGGTCTTGATACAGAGCGCTCAGATAAGAACATAAGTTTTGAACTTTTTGGGCTATAACATAGATCTTTTTTGATGAATTGATTTGTTTTAAAATTAAGAAAGAGCATTTTTTTTTTATTATTAAGTTCTTTTCTCCAATTTTGGAATAATTCTTCTTGAAATTAGACAATGAGATCTGGCAAAGAGCATGAATAAAATAAACTCATGTTTTACCAATAAGTAGAAATTCTTCTAACAAATGCTAAAGTATGAAGAAACAAAGAACAGTTTCATTATTCTCTCCCCTCAAAAAACCCAACCCAAACCAAAAAACCAACAAAGAACCCCTCCAAAACCCAAACCCAACCAACAAAAAAAATCCAAGTCCCAAAAACATTAGGAAGAAAATCCTTTGCTTTCCTAAATGCATTTGCCAATAAACTTTATGACCTTACTTTTCCATGCTATGTACTCTCTCTCCTGTTCCAGCCAGGAAGACCTTTAGAGAGAAAAGAGGTTTTTATGACTACTTGACTACTTACCTGGGAAAAGGGTCAGATTTTCACACGGGCTAGGATACACATTTGCCTAAACTTGGGCAAACTCTTTGGCCAGTACTTCGATATTACCCAAAATGGTTGCTCAGAAACACTACAAAGGAATGGGAAATGTATCTAACAATGGAATCACGTTTTTCATCTAGAATTTCAAGATGGTTTAATGACAAAATTTCAAAGAGCAGAATATGAATTTGTAGCAGCAGCATAGAAAATTAGTTCTGAATTTTACAGTAAGAACCTGCAATTCTTCTGTGGTTAGAACTATGAAAACTCTACTTTGACCAGAATCAAACACTTGAAGGTAAAATTTATTCTGCAAATGTAAAACTCAAGTTACTACACAATTCAACAGGACTGTAATTGCAGAAAGGTACCCTTAGTTAAAAAGCTATTTGTAGCTTTAATAAATGACATTAACAGCAGGACAGCACACAAGTAAATGAAGTGCATATCCAGTAGGAGGGAGAATTCATATTGAAAGAGTGACAATATCCCTTTTACAGACAGAATGAGGTTATGAAATAGAAACATGAATGTATCATGATGATGAAACCAACAGCCTTTGAAATGATGGAAATTGCTTTAGATATAAAAAAGTGACACTAATAAAATACAGTTCCCTAAAAAGCTTTATTAGTTTATTGTAGCAGTACTGCATTTGAAGTGGCAATTAAATATCTAATATTTCAGAAGATTCTTTAGGAAAATGAACTGATCCAAAGGAATCCAGGTTTAAAACTCCAGAACTGAGGATTTAATGACATTTCAAAACAAAGCAGTATTTATTCATGTGAACATTTCTTTTAGAAATTAACATACGTTTATATTATTACTAATTTTGAAATTGTATAATTATGTTTTTAAAAAGACAGTTATTTTTCATTAGAGACCTGCCAATTTCCAGATTTTTTCTTTAATGTGACAGCCACAAACAGGTCTGTTGTGCATTTAGGAGGATAGTGCTGGTGAACAACTCTGGCAGTTTTATATTACATGTGGGTGTTTACATGCATAAGTTTTAATGCTTCCTTCTCACTATGGCATATTCCCTTCTGAGTATACAGACACTAATGCCAAAAACCTGAATGTGTTTTCAAAAGAAACGTAACTGGCTGTCTTCATAATCTGACCTTTTGTAATGTGTCATGCTAGGAGTTTTGCTCTTCTGTGTGACCACAGATGAAGATTATTTTCCAGTTTCTGCTTTAGACAGAAGCCTACACTGAGAGGTATAACTAATACACCAATGGTTTTGAAATGGTCTCCAAGTTAAAACCAGAGTTCCTCCAACTGAAGGCAGGTTCTGAAGTCATAAGGGTGTCACTCCCCACGTGAGCAACATTGTGGAAGTGCAGTCCTTGAGCATTTCCAAAACTGTGCCCTGGCTTGCTATGGACTCCATTGATCTTGGGCCAACACACTAACGCCCTCAGATCTGATCATCACCAGAAACCTGCCTGGCAGTCTGGACTGTGAGCTGCCCCCAGACCACCTGGCTCCTGTAGTGGCTGACGAGGTCCTTGCCCCACAGCCGGCCACAGCATGCTTGGCTCCTTGTCCCTTTGGAGCCTGTTTCATGATGAAGTTATCGAAATGAAGACAGTGTTTGTCAGGACACAGGAAAAAGGAACTGATGGAACCCTGCCTGATACCAGTGCCTTCTCTCAAGAGCCATCCTCCCACCATCCATCTCCTCACTGCAGAACCCGGTACAAGGAACAGCAGCAGGCTGACTATCAGAAGTCTTTAAGGGAAGGTATTTACAGACCACAGAGTACGGAGTATCACGGCTTGGAGTTGAAGGGAATTTGTACAAGTGCTGCCCTAGAATTGACTAATTTCCCCGTGAGAAGGGTACAAAACTTCCGTTTCCCTCACCTACCGAATGTTAACACAACTGGAGACGTAGAGAGCTCTGCAAAATCTTACATTAGATCACTTAACCAGCCCTTAAGACAAACACTTCCTGAAGCACCTTGGAGAACAAACTGGGACACTGAGGCTGCGCCCATCAGGAGCCACTTCAGCGATGTGTGTTTTTCAGTAGCAGCCAAATGCACAGCCCGGCATCCCTCCGACCGCACAGGAACACCTCTGCTGCCACGTGTGCAGCTCCGTGATACCGCTAAAGCACAGCACCTCTTCACCGCAGCTCAGCAGGGCACAAGGGCCGGCCCGGCGGTGCCGAGACACGGGCGGCGGGGGCAGCAGGGGCGGTAGGAGGGGCAGTGAGGGCAGCAGGGGTGGCAGCAGGGGTAGCAGCAGGGGTAGCAGGAGGGGCGGCAGGAGGGGCGGCAGGAGGGGCAGTGAGGACAGCAGGGGTAGCAGGAGAGGCGGCAGGAGGAGCAGTGAGGACAGGACGGTCGGCAGCAGGAGGGGCA
>WBMV01000480.1:137057-199788 GCA_013396655.1 Campylorhamphus procurvoides | reverse complement strand
GGCCGGGCCGCGGCGCCCGCGCGGGTCCCCCGGGCAGCGCCCCCGGCCCGGCTCAGCCCGGGCCCGCAGCCCCCGCCCGGCTGGTTCGGGCCCCCTCCGAGGTGGGGATGGGGGAATGTCACGGGCTGGGAGGGACATGGAGTGACGGACGAGCGGATAGCAGCGTTTGGGAACTGGGAGGTTTTGGCACCCCGTGGGAAAGGGCGAGGGGTGCACGTCCTGCCAGCGGGCAGTGGGACGGCTCTGCCTGCGGTTACCTGGTCTGACACTCCTTAATTGTTCACGTTGGCCGGCAGGTTCCATAAAAGGTAATGTGGAGGTTTCTTAGCACGCTTGTAAAGACTTGAGAACCTCTGGCAGCCCGCAGGAAAATTAAGTGCTACCATCCGGCTTCGCTGCTCTAATAACCCTAGAGCCTGGCCTGGTCACTAGAACGGTAGGGCGCTGTTTCATGGCCATGAGTTCACCGTGCAAGTGCCTGAGTTGCACTAACTGGGAACATTAATTTCATCTAATGAAAACTAGTATAGGTCTCTGGAAATACAGCTCTCTGGAAATACCGATGTGCCGTGCAGACATTTCTTTAGGCCATCTTGTAGTGTACATTGATTGTAAGTAGATGGTACTTGTTGAGATTGTGTGTATTGCAAGGTAATTTTGTGGTAGTAACAGTGTATTAATTTGCTGTCTCTGGCATTCCATGTAGTTGCAGAAAACTTAAGTCCAGGATGACAAATAGGGACTGGTGCAGAACTGGAGTTTCTTGAACTCTGGTTCTATGTCTGAGAACTTCTCCTGTGTTGCCAAGAGTTACATGAACTAGTGGATTATGTAAAAGACTTGTTGCAAAAGTTGTAGTGTAGTATCATGGGACTGTATTACTTAAGTCTGTGTTTTGCATGCTGGTTTTCAGAAGGCAGTAGCATATATAGGCAAGGAATTTTCAAAGAATGACTGTTCAGTCAGTGGACGTAAACCTTCTATTTTCACTAATGTTGCCTTGAAAAGTAGAACTTACTCTAATTCAGAAAGCTTCAACAGTTCACATTAACAAGATCTGAGCTATATTCATTTTCTTGGAGAGGAAGGGGTGAAATGTGGTGGTATTACTATAGGAGTTTTATGGCTTTAGAAATAACATGTTTAAAAAAGTTTAAACTCCCTATGTTTTATATCAGTGTTAGGTGTGTAGGTATAACTTAGGAACCTCTGGCAGTCACCAGTTTTTGCTGCCTTTAGTTAGAGAGACAAAACGTTCTTTCTTGAATTTTGATATCTTCTACAGCTGTTGATAGTCTTGAAATCTCCTTCTGGGTTTGAGCACCCTGGATGACTTTACTCTGCCTATGATTTAGAGGAGTGAGGTGTCTTCCCTCCCAGTTACCTCAAGTGCCTAGTTAGGTGCTTGCACTGAAAGCTGGAACATTACTGTTGAAACAACAGTGCATATTACAGATATTCCCCAACCACCTACCTGAGATTAGGTAGAGGAAATGCCTCCTAATCTTCCCTTTGGGTTCTGCTCCTCTGTCTAATGTAATGGTAGCATGACTCTGAGGTTCAGTCATGCTGCCACTTATCTATCCATTTATCAAACTCAGTGTTCTAGACTGGTAAGTTTTTTTCCTCCACATTCAGTGTTCCTAATGTTATCTTCTTATATAAAGTAGTAAAAAAAAAAGCAACTGACCAAATTAAAACCAAACAGAAATCAACCAGGATGATGAAGGTGGAACCCCTGATTAGGCTACAGAATCATGATTGCTGTCTTTGAAATGCAGCAGGTGCTGGTTATGTCTTTCCATACCTGACTGAATGCTATTCCTGAATCATTACATTGTCTGTTTCAAAATACAGAATGTTTTTGTCCATATTGTAGCATAGATGATTTAAGAAGGATTTGCATGCTTGAAAACAGAGTTTTTAGTTCTATCTGCTAGTCTTCATAAAATTCCACCTCCCTGCACATTCTAATTGCTCATCATTGGTTTGATGTGGCCACTTAACTTTTGTAAAATTTCATGTAAAATAAAATTTAAGAAATTCTATCCTTGCCACTGAAACCTTGCTTAGTTTTTATCAGCTGTTCCAGTGAAGACAGAAAAGCACCACTAAACCAGTACAGAGTTTTGGTGCTGACAAGTGTAAACACTCATGGCCATGTTAGTCTTTTGTACTACGAAATTAGCTTTTTCTTTTGGTTTAGAAGGGTGAGGCTTTTTTTGTGTCTCTTTATGTAAATATATATTTTGATGGAAACTTTTCAGTTTCCGACAAATTACTTTTAGTCTTGATTTAGACGCCATCCTTTGGTTATTTATCTAGCTGTGTTTCATATGGGCTAAAGTCACTGATCCCAAGGTGTTTTCATGTTTTTATTCCAGAGTAACAGATGAGCTGATGTGCAAGAAAATGTAATCAATTCACTTGGCACTGATAATTCAAGGTAGAAATTGTATTTCAAAGATGATGATGTCTAAAGAAAGCTGCACATACAAATCAGTTGGCATTGTAGAGGAGCAGAGGAGAGCAGGATAGGTGCTGCATAATGAGTGTTTGGACATGTTTTTGACTGACAGTAGGAGAGGAGTTCACTAGGAAAAAGGTTTCTAAAGCAATTTTGGTGTTACAAAGTGACTTTATTTTAGAATTGTTTTTGTCTATTGAAATCCTGTTTAAGTGGTATTTGCATGTACAGTTAGATATGAAAGCGGAAGTGCTTCTCCAGGTGACAATGTGCTCATTGTACTATGATGGACAGTGAGAGCCTTGCTTATTGCACCATAGTTGACTAACCAGTCCGTCTGAGGACAGACTGTGCTGGCTACTGTCACTGTAATCAGAGGTTCCAGGACTTCTAATGAGGCCACTGCTGCATGCTGAAAGCAGTGTTAAAATGTTTCAGTTCAATAGACTTCTGAACTTTCCCTCCCTTCGTTCTATTTACTTTATGGATCCATAAAATGTGTAAGTTGCCTCATTCCTCTAGCTTGGCTCTAAAGTGCTTAATATCTTGTTGCTGCTGTCCTTTAATCTTCTGTGCTCATCTTCCATGTGAGCAGATGTTGTGACTTTTTACCAGTGGAAGGCAGGATGAGCTGCGCAAGTCAAACTTCAGCTAAATTTGGTGTCTTCTACAATACTGTTGAGTTGACCATTAGTACTAAATGAATTGGGATTCAAATCTTGATTTATTTGTTTCTTTATATTTGTTGTAATAGAAATTCATTTGACAGCAAGTGGGAGAAGGGAATCTGCGTCCTGTTTTATAAATGGAAATCTGAGGCATGAGTTGTGATTTACAGAAGGTTGTATAAAGCTGACAGACAACTCTTATCAGATCTTCTGAATTTTAGTCCAATGTTTCACCATTGCCTCTATCTGTTAAGAGATGTTTTAGGATTCTTGCTGCATGCAGCACTTTGTACTATATCTCTGTCATGCTGTGTCAGAGTTGACTGCTGATGCAGTTGTAGTTCCTTTTGGGAGTGTTTTATCAAGGAAAGGCTTAAGAGAAGAAAAGGAATTCAGGATGTTGTGGCCCTGCCATTTAGCATTACACTTCATTTTTCCCATTCATGAGAAAGGGAAGATATATGGCTGTGCTTCTTTACAGAATCTGAGAAAGGTGAACAACAAAAGAACGAAAAGCTTGTTTCACTTAAGTTTAGTGTAATGGTATTGGGTGAATTAAGTTTGCAGTGAACTGGGGAAAACTAAGGCTCTGTGTACGTCTGTATTCACATAACTACTTCAGAATATAAGATTGTTTACCTTTGAGAAATTTAATTAACTTCAAAAAAAGTCCCATACGCAAAAAACCCCAACCCCAAAAGGCACCAAACAAAACCTAAAGGTTTAACTTTTCAGGTACAGCTGTCCTTAGAGCAACAACGCATATACTTCAAGTGCAGTTCCAGACACAGGGGAAAATGCTTTACCTGTCCTTCTCTTGAGACGTAATTGGTTCAAGATTGTCTTTTAAATAGCTTTTAACATGCTAAAATTAATGCATATATACTGCTTTATATCTTAATTAGCAGTATGAAAACTAGTGTAATATTGCTAGTTGTTAGCATATTGTTGCCAAAACTCTCATTGTGCGTCTGACAATTTCTAGTGTACAGAGCGTAATTGGAAAGACAAAAGAGTACTTACTGCCTCGAATCAAAAAATCATTAAGGTTGGAAAAGACCATCAAGTCCAGCTTTTGAAGGGCCTAGTTCTGCCCCAGCTGAAGTGAAATACAGCTCTAATACAAATATGTTAAGTGGCCATGTGTGTCTTACTGTAACTCTGAAATCTTGGCATGACACATGTAAAGTGGAGAGGTACAAGTTATCTGATTGTTGTGGGGAATGATGGTACCTACTGAACCCTGCCAAACAGGCATGCTGGTGATACTGGAAGCGTAGTCACTCATGTATAAGAGTGACGGGAAATGGATTAAAATGGATTAACTTCTGGTGGCTAATTCTTGTCAGCAATGGATTTCACAAGCCTGCAATCCAAATTTCTTGTGGATTGCAGGTTTTTGTTCAGTTATTTAGCTTTATATTGAGAATAAATATAAAATACAGTATACAATTTAATAAATGAAAAAATGGAGATGACTTGAAAAACTGGGCTTATAAATATGTATGCATACATGTATACGTTTGTGTATATATATATATATGTAATTGACACACCTGAAGGTTTTTTTGGTTTTAGTTTTGCACTTAGTAAACTTCCTAGTCCCTTGACTTTCAGCATAAATATTTTTTAGTCTGCAGAGGTTTTTGAGTAATGGTTGCTTCCTAAAACAACCTTTTCAATCATTTGTTTTTGGTTTTTAGTTTAGCATCTGTCTGTACTGTCCAGTAAGGCAGTTAGGTAGTCTGAACAGGGGAAGATGATGTTTCTCTTTCAAATATTGAGTGCTATTCTACTCCTTCTCTCCTGTCCTCCAAGCTGATGGAGTGAATTCTGATGGAGTGGAGGGAGCTTCTAAACAAGCTTCCTTTCAGAAAACCTGTATTCTCATTTCAGCAGGTCACCTGCTCTTCATGCCAGGTAGATAGCTTCTAGCTGTCTCTTCTAAAACCAGTATTTTCTTTCACCAATTCAGTGTTAGTTTACAATAATTTCTGCCTTTAGAATAGAAAAATTTCATCTATTCTTCTCACCTAATCCATTCTTCTTTCACTAACTTCTTTTTTTCTGAATCCTTCAAATTCTTGACTAATGCATTCTTCTGTCATCTAAATGCTGTCAATATTGCTCATTCTGGAAGTTAAGGATGCGCTTGAGCACGATATGAAATGATGGTCTAATCTTTTAAACTAAAAGCAAAATGAATTGGACAACATTCTTGCTTCTTCATGGGAAGTCTGACTTCTTCCTGTTTCTGTTAGATGAAGAGCCAATCCACTCATGTATAAGATTCTCTACATTTTTAAGTCTCCCTTGAAATGAAATAAAACAACAGTAATGTTGACGTAGAGTTGATACGTGTCCGGTGAGGCCTTTCTCCTGAGCTACAGCTCGGCAGTGCGGGCTGAATTTGGTGGTTACATACTAACTTAACCTTCCATTTTGCAGTAAAAGGGCCTGTTTGCTTAGTAGCCACCCTGTACAATTTTTCAGTCGCAGAAATTCCTGCTCTGAACTGTATGCAAAGCAATATTTCCAGTACTATATTACTACAGTGTGTAATAGTAGTTACATTATGTAGCAAATGAGCACCAATAAAAATCTATGCTCCGTGAAGCTCACAAATCCCATTATGTACCTTTTTAATAAAATCCTCAGGACAGTATTGGAGCAGCCTACCTAATGATCCACCTTCCTGACTCTTCCTAACTTAAAGCCTGGAATATAAAAAGTGATTTAAATGCCATAGCATATTTGAAATCAAGCTGTCCTTCCATGGAATACTTATGGCCTGAGGAAAATGTCACAGGGCTGCCTTCTCTTCTCACCAGGAGGTATGTTAAATTTGCAACAGAAAATGTTACGAGTGTAGATGTACATAATGAAAAGCTATTTGTGAAGCCTAACCTCTTAGTCTTTGCTTTGAAATGTTCACCTGTAGAAGAAAGGTTATCCTTGAATTACAGCAGATTATTCTGAGTCAGTCTGTACCTGTTGGAATGATGTGACATACTGAGTATAAATTCTCTAGATTATGAAATTGTCACTGAAAAATAGTAACCAACAGGAGCAGTTTCAGACAAAGATATTTTTCTTGACTGGGTTTGCTGTCGTGATCCAGTCTGGCGTAGAAATATCAGTAGATCTGGGGGTGAATTGGTGCTATAGTGCACACAAGATGAACAGTTTCACTTTGAGGATGATTTTTCAGTGACACTGATTCTAAAATAAACAATGTTTATTCTCATCATACATTTCCATCAAAATGGAAAGTAAATTTAAACAGCCAATTTTGTTTTTTGACTTAATGATTAAATATATAATTTGTATGTGCAAGACATGCTCACGCAAGCATGAGCTTCTCC
Organism: Campylorhamphus procurvoides; assembly: GCA_013396655.1. Taxonomy (NCBI): domain Eukaryota; kingdom Metazoa; phylum Chordata; class Aves; order Passeriformes; family Dendrocolaptidae; genus Campylorhamphus; species Campylorhamphus procurvoides. Next base: position 193,288 of record WBMV01000480.1, on the reverse strand, counting down.
CTGATGATTATTCTGCTCTCCTTGCCTTGCCAGTGTTCAGTGTCACTGGTAGTGTCTGAAACAGATCAGCTGTACTGTCACTGCAACTGGTTGCCTGCGCTTCCCCTTTAAAAGTGTCTTTAACTGTGACTTTACGTATGATTATGTGCTGTTTCTTTAAAGACTGTGTACATTAGATTCTTGCATTATTTACATCAGTGAAATGTCCTGATAATAGGCAGGTAGCATCTTTGCTCCAGGTACCTCATCTCTTTTCTTGCATTAATATGGTTTTACAGAATGCTCCTTGCTTAGCAGCAACTAAGGTAGTTGGCTTTAAGAACTTTATAACGATGTATAATCCTCTGCATCTAACTTTTTTCTTTTTGCAGGAAGGGTTTCTCACCATGGCCATAACGCAGTTTCGACTCTTTAAAGTCTGTACTTGCCTGGCAGCAGTGCTTTCTTTCATTAAAAAGTTAATATGCAGGTAAACATGTCTTATTTAGTTTGGTTGCATTTTATTTTTCAACTACAAGTTCTTGCACTTTTTTCCTTCTGCCAACACCCATCCACCAATTTTCCCAGTTCTGATTTAACTAATTGCAAAACAATCAAGACAGATGAAAAGTAAGACAAATTCGTTCTTTAATTTGCATGTTCCTTCAGAGTTCCGAAAGTCTGTATTTTGTTGTATCATAGCTGAATGAGGTTTTCTAAACAGCTCTAACAGGGTTTTAAAATTGCCTTTTAAAATTATTCCATGTCAAACTAGAAGGAAAGCTGTTTTCAATGTTTTCTAAAAGTGCTTGGCAAGTGATAATTTGTTTTCTAAGAGATTCAGTTAATGGCAATATCTACTCTGTCATCAGGCAGTTGTCTTTCACTATAAATGTAAGCAATTCTCATCCTAATTTGTCAAAAAACAGTTGCCTGAGACTTTACATTCTTCTGCCTGTTGAAGATTCAAGAATTTGGAGGACAGTGATGGAAGTTCCAGGGAACTGATTTTTTTCCTTTGTTTCTTTTTTTTTTTTTAATGATGAATAATGACTTATTTTTTGCTTACTCTTGTAAGTCTTATGTAGAAACTGCTTGGGAGTAAAAAAACGTAGAAGACCTTTTGTGAATAGCATTTAGCTGAAGGGATGAAAACTTAAAATCTTTCACATAAGCAAGTCAGTGGATCAGATTCAGTCATTTAACTACAGATGTTTATCCTGTTTACTGTCAGCTGCAAAATGTAGCTTGATAAATTTTATTGTCCTGCAATGCACCCCTTCATATGAGTATGCTTGATAACCAACAAATGTGATTTAATTAAATGTGCATTTTAGTTCAATGGATATGAGCTAGTACTTACTTAGATTATATAGTTTATATTAATTTGAACAAGTGCCTGTAGAGATTGTGTGTCTTTCTAGTAAGTGTAGAGCCTACATGTAGTACTAGTCATCTCTTTAGTTAAGTCCTTTTTTGATAAACAGCAGCCTGTCTGAATCCAGTTTCCAGGAAATAAGAGGTTTAAGTGTAAAAAGTGATGAAATTTCATTCTGTTTAAAATCTCTAGTTATTTTCTCCAGCTGAGAAATGTGGATGTTGCTATTAGTAAGGAGAAACAAAACGAAGAATTCTTGAGGCATTTCACATTCAGAGTGGGAATCAATATCTATCTGACGGTGGTTGTGAAGCAACTATTCCTATAAGCATCTTGTTCCTGTGTAGAAGTGGAGATACATAGCCTTGCTCAGTGCTGCTCTGTGTAGCATACTCTTCCCATGTTGTATGACAAAAGCTTTCCTCCTACCTTCACTCTTGTTAGAGTAATCATTTTGACTAGATGAATATTTTTAACAACCCACTTGCTGGAGTCTTCTAAATCATACAGATAGAGAAATATATGTAAGCGCAGAAGTGATGGCTTAGAATGATATTAAAGATATCTATGTTGTACAGGTCTGAAGGAGGATGTTTCCAAGCTTGGGTTTCCTTTAGAGGTGTCACCTAAATCTAGTCAACCAGAAGTCTCTAATGTGTTTGAGGGAATGTTGTTTTCACCTTTCTTTACCCTTAAACTCTTGCTTTTCAGCTTAAAAGAAACAGTTTGTAAAGGAGCTAGAGTTAATTATATAAAACTTGAAAATTTGATGATAGCACCTCATCTTCCCTAAGGAGGAGTCTGTTGGGCCTAAAATAGAAAAAAATATATCTAGTGACTCACCAGAACACAGCAGAGGTGATATTACAAGCAGTTCAGCTAGTCTGAGCTGATGGTAGTATGTTCTATAATACTAAAACTAATGGATAGAAATTACAAATTGAAGTTTCCCAGCTTTATTCTTTTCAGCAATAAGAAACAAATCTTAACTTTTCCAAGCTGCATAAGGTCAATTACATGTGTCTCTTTTGCATTAGGAGCTTACACTCTTTGGGGTAAACATGAGTGAAAGCCTTAATTTCATTCTCTTGTGCTGTAAGGTTTTAAAATACAGTGAACGTCAGCTAAGGATATTTTAATTATTATTGTGATCTTTGAATGCTGTCATTAAGTAAATGTTTACCTGGTTTATCTGCAATGCATTACTGTTTGTTTTCAATTAAAATTATTCAGTATAGTTGCTGAAATGCATTGAAACAGTATTCTTTTAGTAGAAGCATGAATTGAACAAAAGCTGTTGCCTTGCATAATCTTGTACTACCTCTGTTTAGAAGTTGAAGAAAAAGGTATTTTAGAGAGGCTTGCAAGTCAAGCAGCTCAGAAAGCAATTTATTAGACACAATTTAACATCTAAGACATAGAAAAATTTCTCAGTGTACAGTAGAAATAATTCTTTGACAAATGTAGTTCGTTAGTGCTTGCTTTATAAGCACTGACAATCTAAAAATTGTAACTGACTTATGTGAATAATTGAGTTAGTTTGTCCATGTTCATATTTCTCCTCAATTTCCACTGCAGTTAAAAAAATAAATTGCACTTGGAAATTCATGTGAACGCTTTAAATTCATGATGAAATTTTGCTTAGGAGACTTTTACTGGCAGTAGTTCATACTAAGGTAGCTGAAGCACTAAATGTTTTAGCCATGACTATTTTCAGTAGTGCTGTTCTCAGACTTCCTTTTTGTTTTTTTTAAACTTAGTGCTCATGTTTTCAGAGCTTGGAGGAATCCTACATTTTTCTTTCAGGTCTGGAAGAGGGCGAAAGTTAAGTGGAGACCAAATAACTTTGCCAACCACAGTGGATTATTCGTCTGTTCCTAAACAGGTAATTGTTAAAGTGGTAGGTGACTTAGTAGATAATCCCTTAACAGAGTGATCATACCAATCCTACAACTGAGTTTATATATATCCAAGAAAGATATAATACTATTATGTATGCTATATAATATTAAGTATATATCTTACCAAAATATAAAAAGACAAGTTTTTACTTGCAGATAGTATTAACTTATACTATATACTTCTATTCAGCCTGAAGTAGAAGACTGGTCTTCATGGGATGAAGATGCACCTACCAGTGTGAAGGTTGAAGGTGGCAATGGTAATGTGACTGCTCAGCAAAATCCTTTGGAACAAATGGAACCTGATTATTTCAAAGATATGACACCAACTATAAGAAAAACTCAAAAAGTAAGTATTGTGCATTCAACTGTACTTAAAGAGGAGTTTCCATGTTTTAAAATAGGCTATAAGTAAATCAGCAACTTACAGAAAGTGCTCTTAGTAAAATTGAGCTGTCCTATTGAAATGAGAATAGATGCTGGTGTGTAGTTTAATAAGTCTGGTTAAAAATGCTGACTTTGAGATCTTAACAATGTGATGCTATTTCATGTTTAGATCTTCAGTCTTAATGTTATTGGAAACTTATAAATAATTTCAGTCTGAAGGTTCTGGGAAATATAGTATGAGAACCCTCTAGTCACTCTAATTCTGAAAGCACTGCACTAAGATGCTTGTACTAACCCTTCCATTATTTCAACAGAGACATTCCATGTCTTATTCTGAAGTCTGAGGGAGCAGCACTACAGTTTCAGAAAACAGTGATTACTTGCTTAACCAAGTTATACTGGGGAGGCTGGAATTAGGGAACTGGTATTTCAAAATAGTTTGTTCTTCAAATATCCATTTTTATTATGCAGACAAGACAGAAGGTCATATCCGCAGGAGCATCAACATTGTAAACGAATACTGATTTAACTTCTGATAATGGCAAGTTTTGTTTCTCTTTGCAAATCTTTCAGCTGGGTACTTACAGATCTTTGAGTCAGTTGGAAAAACTCACACAAAGACTGTCAATTACTGGAACAGGTTACCAGAGAGATTGTGCAGGCTCCATCTCTGGAAGTTTTCAAGCTCCAAGTGGATAATCACAGAGTACTTTCATCAGCCTTAGAGCTGACAGTGCTTTGAGGAGGAAGTTGGGTTACAAACCTCCTGAGGCCTCTTCCCACCTCAGTCTTGCTGTGGTCCTATGAACTGGAGGTGATACTGGTGTCAGTTTTCTAGACATTCATCATCTGCAGTATTCTCTGGACTAAATTCTAATAATGATTTTGATCTCCTAAAATCTGAGGGGCAGAGAAGGACCGGGGAGAGGTAGATTTCTCCTTTATACCAACTGACAATTTTTTGTCTAATAGAATGACCTTCAGGTTCAGAACAAAACTGGAGAAGAGTCCATGCTGCTTGAGTATTGTATACTGGGTTTAGTTTAAACATATCTCTAGAGATGACTGCAGGCCCTGTAAAGAACATTCCTGTTAACTTGGCCTACTTGCCACCTTTAAATATGAATTTATGTTTGCATTTTCACTGAATGTTGGCTGAATATAAGCCCCAAGATTTGAGGTAGAATCTACTCATGTTACTACTCATCTACACTCATCTATTTGGCAGTAGAACTTCAGTCAAGTAAGAGTTTGTCGTTGCTAAATAAGGTTGTCTAGTCCTGTTTCCTTTCTTGCATTTGTACAGTTGGTGTAACTGTGAATCTACCTCATTGGGAAACAGCAGAGACTTAGAGTAGGCTAAACAAAGTAAGTTTGTGACTTGAGGTAAAGACAAAGGAGAGGTACGTGATCTAAGCAACTAAATTTGCTAACATGCCTTTTGGGAGAAGCACTAGTGCATGTTTTTCACCCAAATTAGCATGGGGCTTTACTAGTTGGTGTGATAGAGAATTACTTTGCAGCTGTTGAAACTGTCTGCACAGATATGCTGTTGGAAGTAGCTGAGAGAGCTCGCAGTGCAGACAGCACTGCCTTCAGGAATAGTATCTTAGAGTGACCTACCATAGAAGCAGGATTTCTCTGAGGAATATGTTAAGTAGTTGGTAGCTTTTATGAGTATTGGGAGATGTAGCTGTTTGATCTGTAATTCTTTGTGCCCATTCTCTGTCTTGATACACTAATAGGTTTCCATGTGATAAAGAAGAAGCTAATGTGGGGAGGGGAAGTTCTTGTCTTTTGCATCTTTCAGTCCTCAGTTCATTTGGCTGTACAGCTTCCAGAACCTGACGAAATTTGAGACACACTGTGATGTTGTATGGCTGTACCTTCAACAGTTAAAAGATCACTAAAGAATTTGTGTAGTGCTTTGATTTACCACTTTTTGTTTCTGTTTTTGAATATTTTCAGATAGTTATTAAAAAACGAGAGCCTTTAAATTTTGGGATCCCTGAGGGAAACACGGGATTCTCTAGCAGATTAGCAGCTACACAAGATATTCCTTTTATTCACCAGTCTGTAAGTATGCTCTAAGTATTGATCTTGTACTTGAGTGTTAAATGACTGTTCTGTAGGGGAAGGAATAGCCTGCTTAAGGTATACATTGCACAGACTAAGAAGAAGAGTTGTGCAATAATGTAAATTGTTTTAAAATTGAGTATTTAATTCAAAGGGGTAAGTAGTTAATCTAATTTAAAATTATATATTCTACTCAGAAACTTGACAGGTCAGTGATAAAAAAATAAGAAACTGCCATACACTTCTGTGCTTGCAAATCTCCAAAAGCAATGAACTATGGGGATTTTGGATTCTACACAGCAAGTTACTAACAAGAGTAGGTGGCTTTTTTGAAAGCTTCCTGTGTTACCTTTGCTTTATTATATGCTGTACATTTTAAACTTCTTGCTTCTCCCTTTATGTAAGGTTGTAATCTAAGTCTCTTAATTTTTGCTCTTTAGCCTTTCAAAAAACAGTCTAGTTACCCAACAGCCTGGCCATTTAGTGAAAGATGCTCTCTCTCCCTCGCCCTTTGCTTTCTTTAACAGTGCTTCTGCTTTGATTGCATAGTGCACAAAAAGGTCCACACAGAAAGCAGTACCGGGGGGTTTTACCACCTCCCTACACTGTCCATAATGAAAATAGTTCAGGAAAGGGCTTTCAGTGAATAAAAGTGTCACTCAGCTGATACGAGACATGTAAACATTTGGATGTACATGTTGGTTTGCCCATGCAGCTTCCAGAAATCTTTTGACACTGTCTAGTTATTTGATCTGCTCAATTTTTCTTCCCCTTCGCAAAAATGCACTTCATTACTTCTTTCCTGCTTTTGTCCAAAAAACTCTTTGACAACTGGAAAAGTATTAGTGCAGGAAAAAAGTATAGACAATAAGTTGAGAAGCCCTGCTATATCTTAAATACTTCTATAAGTCTGAAGCGTTAAGATTAAAAATAGATGTTAAAGAAACTTTCCTGTCTGACCATACAGGAGCCACTCTGGCAGTCATACACCAGTGTTTTATCTTTTTCCATGTGCTTAGAGTTTCTGTTTGGTTTCAGCCTGAACTGGGAGATTTGGATACTTGGCAGGAAAATACTAATGCCTGGGAAGAAGAGGAAGATGCTGCTTGGCAGGCAGAAGAAGTTCTGAGGTAAGTGAAATTAATGTGACACGTGAAAGAATCAAGCTTGTTTATTTGTTGGAACACCTTTCTGATAAGTGCTAAGAATGATTAAACACATCTTAAGGCAAATTATTTTTTGTGCATCTAATCTCTATGTAACTGGTACTTGGCAGAAGACATTTTGGATCTAATCAGTTTAGTGGATCAAATAGTAGGGGAAATCAGAGAATCACTGGAACATTGGAACAACATGTTAACATGTACACATGCACGTACCTGCTAAAAACTAGCGCAGCAATGCCTCACCAATCTCAACGGTTTATTATGAAAAAATAACATGTTTGAAGTTGATTAAATAAATACCACTTGATGTTCTTATAAAAAGGATCATAACCATGTGCTTAAAGTAAAAGTAGTCCAGGATAGAAAATGAAGTACCAAGTATATTCTTGGAATCCCTGTAGGGGCTATGCTTTTCTAGTTAACTTAAGCAGCTGATAAGGCTGACTGTAAAACCAGAGTCTTGCAAAAAGTTAGAGTGAATACTTCATCTGTTCCGTTTGTGTTCTTTTTTTCCTTTTAAGAACACACAGGAGGAGTATGGACAGTAAAGAGGTGCAGACTGAGTTTAAGTTAATCACATACAGTGACTTGACTTCAGAGTGACTTAGGGTTTTATCAAAATTTATTGCTTGCTGCATCATCAGGTAACCAGCCCAAGATATCTGCAGTTTCTGCAGTTTCCTAGACTTTACAATTTCATGGCTTCTGTGGTCCAATAGTGATAACATGAAATAAAGTCATGATATATTCAAAAATCATTCTAGAACTGTGAATCTTTAAAGGAAAAAGTTATTTTTGAAAAAAAAAGTATTGCAATCAACTATTTATTTTAATGTTTGAAAATTTCAGTCTGTGGAATTCTCCGAGGAAGTCACCAGCACACTTTCAATGTGTTAGTCATAATTATTTCAATTTATTATCTGTCTTGCTCTGCAGCAGCATAACATGTGAAAATAGGATTATAATGCAAATATTTTTGTAAACTTAAGCATCTGTCTCAATCTCTTGTCAATATATTTTTTTAACGTCAGTACTGTTTCAGGTCTTTCAGTAATGTATAACAGAATTACAAGCTTTATGATATGAATGATATGTTCTTGGGATGGTTTTGTTCCAAGGATAGTAATTTTTCTTGTAAAGAAAGCTTGGTAAGATCTTTAATCTCTAAAGTGCAGCCTACTGGGACTTAAACGAATGACAATGAAAAAGGCTGCTTTTTTTGAACTGAAAAGTAAAACAACTACTTTTGCTAACTGCAGAGGCTGTGTTGTAATTTACTCTTGCCGCATTTCATTACACATGTTTTTAGGACTATGAAAAGCAGTATTCAAACTTTCCAAAGCACTGGCTTATCCTATACATATTATCTACTAAAGTGATCTGGTGTATGTTTATGCCAGTTTATTTCTGGAGTGTAAAATTTGTTCAGGATAGTCAAAAGTATATTGTTTGCCAACTGTCAGGTTCATGCTCTAGAATACTTAGGAAGAGAGATCTCTTATGTGGCAATAACAGTGAGGTTTCCCCCAAACCTTCATTTTTCAAACTGGTTGAAGTTATTATAAAGATTTCAGCCTGTCATCTGTATTATTGAAAGGCTTCAGCTCAAGTTATTAATTTTGTTGAAATTTCTTCTTAACTACACTAAAAAATATCAGAATTTACTTGTTATAGAAGGAATCTGTATGTGTCTAAATATTTCCAGTAGCTAGAACATGATCAGAACTGTAGCTGTCTTTTCGGCATACCACTTGGCTCCCTCAGTACCTCTGGTCATTGTGTAAGCTGTATCCCAGCTGTGTGAAGTAAGACCTTTGTTCTATTCATGACACACAAATGACAATGTTTATCTGTAAATGAGTGAACTGCTGGCTGATCTTTAGCAAGATTGGTAGGAAATACCTGCTGGATTTACAATTTCTCTTTCAGCAGACATTGGTGATGTATTTAACATCCAGCCTTTAAAAATAAAACTTTAGTAGTTGACAAGCCTGCTTGGTTTTTGACAGACTGCAGTAAGGAAGTGATATGGAGTCTCCTCTTAATGCTAGAAGTCTGCATCCTGCTCTACAAAATTATCTGTAGATCCCATGGCCTCTCTGGTGACTTAGGGCATAAGCGTAACAGTAGAAAGAAGCATGTATAGGATTTCAGACTGCTAAATGGAGGACAGTCCCCCTGACTTTCCAGAGTGTTGATGCTTACTGTACTCCTGTGGTGCTTTTTGAGAATTAAATGAGTGTGCAGAAAACATAAAGGTCTTCCTTAGGCAGCTGTGTCTGGGTGCCTGTTGGCATTCAGTTAGTGTTTAGAAGTATCTTAAGACCAGAACAATTTTTGTTGTGGTAATGGAGAGCTGATCAGTCACGCAAAAATGGGCTGTGGCCTGCTAAATAGCAGAGAAGACTGTATACTGTGGCCTCTGGTGACTTAGTGCATAAGCATAACAGTTGAAATAAGCATGTATTCCAAGCCAAATGCTCCCTGGAATCAAAGTATGCAGAAGGGCAGTGCTGAGGATTAGGCTACTAGTTCCTGTAGTCTTTTTTTTCCCCACTCTCCAGCAGGTTCTGGGCTGGGCTGGACTAAAATTTTCTAGTCAGCTATGGATCAGTGCAGCAGCACTGATAAACTGGATTTTCAGTTAATTTATGTTACTTGGAAGTTGATTTCTTCTGCAAATTTTAGATACCTATCTGCAACTCCAAAATTTCTATTACCAATGAAGCTTTTTTTCCCAGTGGGAGCAATTAAGCTCATGCATTTTTAGTTTATAGTAGCCACTTGTTTATATTTTTTTGGTGACCAGTTGCTCTGTCTGAGGTGAACGTGAAGGTCTCTCTCATTTGGGTGTAACCGAATACAATTTCTCGCCCGTAGAGGGCGCAGAACCATCACTGTGTCATCTCGGGGAAAGGAAACCAGAGTGATCCACAGCATTGCTTTAACACCTCATGTGGCTTTTTGAAGCTACTGTCCCTACATACTGGCTGGTGTACATAGCACTTCTTCCCTTCTGCATCAGTTCAGAGGTGTGGGGAATATAAGAAAATTGGCTACTGTAAAGTGACAAATACTACAACTCTGCATATGCTTGACTGACAGCACTGTCAACTATCTGACTTTCATATGGAATGCAGAGTAGTGGGGGATGATCTCAAAAAACCCCCAAACTTCTGAGCTGCTGTGAACTTGGGAGGTAGATCCTGATGTGAATGACTAACTTCATTCTTCCATGACTGACAGCAGAGCAGTTTAGTAGAGTACAGGAAACCTTCTGGCCATTAATAATCAATCAAGGGAAACAATGAAGGTATTAAATAAGTGCAGCCTCTCCTGTCCAATATGAAGATAGTATGTAGACTCTGTACCTCAAATATTTTGAAGTTTTGTGTTCCCAGTTTGTCCATAGTTGGAAACTTCCAGAGAGGGTTGCTTCAGGTGATAATACTTTTTAACTCTGTATGTTTTATACACCTAAGTGGATGTGCACAGGTAATTTAGATACATTGAAATTTAACTCCTTACTGCCTCATCAGTTAGAATTCTTTATTCTTTTTTAATGAGCAGTTCTTTATGCTTACTAAGTCTGTGTTAAATTTCACCTTTTCAAAGTAATGAAGCTTCATTTTTATTTTTAAAGTCCTCTTGCAAGTGATTTAGCATTTTTTTTTCATATCTAGTAACTTGAATCCAAAGCAGAAGTGAGCTACTTAGGCAACATAGGAGAGAGCTGCAATGTGTCACTTTAAGTATGGATCTAGTTTTGGTCCTGCACCACTCAATAATTTGTTCTCGCTAAAGCAGGGGAATAAAATGAGTGATTTTTTTTGGTATTCTTTCTGGTTTGCTGTAGTCAATTATGTATTTGTTGAAATAGGAAACCTATTTCTGTAGACAGATTGTTCAAGCTAAGAGAGTGATGTCTGGAGTTTTACAGTAATTATAAGAAATAATGCTAAAAGGATACCCAACTGAAGACTTTTTAATTATTTTTGTATCTCCTTAAAGACTATTGTTTATATTTGTAGCAGACGTGTACACCACAGATCCTCAACTCCTGATGGACAGTATTAGAAGTTACCATCTCATCTGATCATGACAAAAATATGTGTAGAACTTGCATTAGAAAGGGGGCCACTTCTGATGTTTCTGCTGAGGGAAAGTGGGGACACAAGTCACTGTTGTAGACAAGTCAAACTGGTTTGGTCTGAATTTGAAAAGATGGATATTCTTTTCTACTAAAAGTATTAGATAGATTGTTATATTTTGCATTAGGCCTTATAACTCTCCTAAACTCTCACTGTTTCACTTACTCTGAATCTTTGAGAATTTAGTGGCTTTTAGATTGCAAAATAAGACTAGATTGGATTAGGTTGGGTATTAGGGAAAGGTTTGCACCCAGAGGGTGGTTGAGTACTGGAACAGGCTCCCCAGAGAAGTGGTCACAACACCAAGCCTGACAGAGTTTAAGATGCGTTTGGGTGGTACTCTCAGGTACAAGGTGTGACTCTTGGAGCTGTCCTCCAAGAGTCCTGTGCAGGGCCAGGAGTTGGACTTTAATGGTCCTTGTGGATCCTGTCCAACTCAGGATATTCTGTGATTTTAGATTAATTGGAAAAGAAGAATTCAGCACAATAAAAGAATAACTGTTCCGAGCCTAATGACTGTAGACTGAAGCTCTGTTTTTATTAGTTATAATAACCTATGTATTGACAAGAACTTAAGGTATGACTGTGCTGAAAACTGGATTCCTGTTATTTAGCAATTCCTGTTTTTTTAATTCCAGACAACAGAAGATAGCAGAAAGGGAAAAAAGAGCAGCAGAACAACAGCGAAAGAAAATGGAGAAAGAGGCACAAAGGCTAATGAAAAAGGAACAAAACAAAATTGGTGTAAAACTGTCCTAACAGAAATCGGGCATCAATGGCAGTGCTGGTGAAAAGAGAATTTCAGCTCTACAACATACATATGGGTATTGATTTAACTATTTATAGGACTTCAATGCGCTGCTTGGTTTCAGTGCATTCTTCAGGTCATCTTGGAAGACAGGATTTTCCCAAAATATCTTGAACTACCTAAAAGGAGAAAAACCCCACAGAAAACCATGCCTTGATGGAATGTTTCTTGCAATAGTTCTATTCCAGCACCCTTTTTTGCAGCAAAAGTGATTGACAAGGATGTTGATTGAAAAACACTCTTAATGAACAGCTGAAACCTAGAGAAAAGAATGTAAATACTGAATTGTGGGAAATTACTGTATTGTCTGTGCTTACCTGAAACATGTAATTAAACAGTTTTAAAGAACCCTTTGCTTCCTGCCTGATAAAGAATATCTGCTTCTGTGTTTTTATCAATGTATTTATAAACACTTCAGTTTTTCATGGGAAATCATATTGACCTATTCAAAAAAAAATAACTTCTTATGGATGACCTGCAACTCAAAACGTGCTCCTGGTAGGTTATGCACCAGTAGACCACAAGTTACAGCTGAACATTAGAAGTGGATTTCTTGTCACTTTCTTACTTGCAGCTTCCTGTGCTCCCTTGTCCATTTACATGTGACAATACAATGACTACCAGCAGTGGCATCACTACACAAGAGTGGTGCACCTTTTTACAAGGGCTGATGTTTAGAATGTAAGGGAATGCTTTAGTCACTTACTTATATTGGTAAATTTGTATTTCTAGCAGAAATTGTTCCTACAATTAAGAAAAGAAATCCTCACACCTTATACTTGTTGCATAGGTAGTGTAATTGAGAAAAAAAATCATGTCCTGCTGTTAATAATGTTAGTTTGAAAATTCTGTTCAGTTACAAGCACGTTCCAAATTCCATTTTTTTGTACATCTACTGTATATATTTACATTGGAATTCCCTTGGTAAAGTGTGCATGATAAATGTGCAGGAGAAGGCAACAGTGCTTTAGTGAAGAGAAGTTTAATGTCTGCTAGAAAGAAGTGTATGGGAGGAGGGGGGGGGGGGGTCTCTGCTGCTTGTGTCCAGCCCAGTTCTTCAGTGGATGCCTTTTCCATCTTCTGGTGTGTGGATGCTATTACCATGAATTCGTGGGTTGTATGGATTTCTTATGACAGATGAGTGAAGTCAGCACATTCTGTGCCTGAGATTTGTTTCCTGAGTCTACAGTTGAAAATGAAGTTGTAAGAGAATGGCAGGGGGTGAGGGGCCATGTGACTAGATCTTGCCTGCCTAGACAAATGGAATTTTTAACTAAGTTGTAGTGGGTTCTGGCCCAAGTTTTCCTTAAAAGATAATTAATTGAGAAAACAAGACAGTAAGAATTAATGGCCTTAGTCATGGAGGGAAGTTTTTAAAGTGTTTCATATACTTGTCATGTAGCTTTAAATCTTGCACAAGTCGACTGATTTGACCACAATTTTCAGATGTTAGATTTTAAAATTTATTTAGAAAGCCACACTGCTCCGCATATTTTCTGCATAATGTTCTGGCTGGAGTAGAATGGGTTACTTCAATGCAGCAATATGGCAAGTAAATCTGCTCCAACTACACACCTCTAAAATATCTGACAGTGGATGGGAAATGATGAAATTCATGAATAAGCTTCAATAACAATCTGTGTTTATCCTTTTAGCAGCACTGAAGAAGGAAGGAGGTACCAGTCATAATTCTTTCACTGCCACAGGGCAAGGAAACTGACTATCCGCTGCCTGTTAAAGGTGAAACCTGTTGGAATCTGTGATTCATTTTTTTAAAAAAATAGTGCTTACTGTTGGTATTTCTGGGACAGTATAAAATAGATGCAAATCAATACTATTTATTAAAAGTAACAACAGATGGGCTAATTAGTATGTTGCAAGCAACATCCCTGAATACATCATGTAAACACATCTGATTTTTGAGCCTTCAGCCATTTTAAAAGCCTTTGGGTGCTGCCACCTTCCTGTGTGTTAGTCCTGCATTGCTTTTCCCCTGCTGCTGCCATATTGCTTTGCTGTTCTTCCTTCTGTCTACTTGCCCAGACTTAAGCTCACCTGCTCTAGAGATTCCTCCCATCTCTGCCCTGTGCCAACATGATGCCAGTAGGGAAGACACAGCTCCCAAGAGAAAGTCACTTGGATGGTAACAACCCATGCATTGTTATCTGTTTCATCTTTTTCCTGTGCTTTCTCCTTTCCTTCCTCCTATATTTTGATTTCTCCTCAGCAAACATGAAAATACTTTTGTTAAACTTACTGTGAGGCTGCTGCTCTGTTACTAGCTTTTCCATTGTTTTGATTTCCTTGAGGGATCCTGTACACTGACTATGTAGACTTGTTTTCTTTTCCCCCCAGCTGCCATAGGCTCCTCCTTTTCTCTCCATTTCAACTTTACCCATTTTGTGATTCTCTGAAGGGTACAGGTGAATCTCTGGTGGAGAGGGGGTCAGTGCCTGAGCCTCAGCGTTTTCAGCAGCTTTAGAGGCATGTTGGGTACCTCTTGAGCTGTGTATTAAAGAAAGGCTTCTTTGTTCCTGGGTTAGAAAGAAAATGTTTAATGGGATTATCAACAGGCATCCCTTCCACCCAAGAAGGAGCTGTCTTACTTTCCATGCTGTAAGTCTTAATTCAAGCAAACATCTGGTATTTTACCCTTAGCCTATGAGCTGCAGGTCCTCCCCACCTGCAGGTTTTGAGACAAGACTTTCCAGTGTGGTACAGGTGTGGGTATGAGCATCTCAACTAAGAAGGAAGGATGGGAGTTTTTATTGAACTGCTTGGAGTCTGATGGGTCTCTCCTAGCTACTCTGTACAGCACCAGCAGGATCCAGGTGAGACATGAATAAGACTAAATTGTAACATTAGAGGGGAAAAAAATTAAGATGGTGTGTGTGTGTAGCAAGAACTGGCGTATCCTTTATGGATTGTGGAACAAAGCCCAGTCCCCTTAAAGTCGGACTGAAGCATTTATTTTGGTACTTCAGGCCTCTTCTTACAATGGGCACCTTGAGCTGTCTACGTTCCTGAAGTGTGGAGGAGGAAAGGTGGAGGTTTAGATGTGAGCTGAATTTTGGATAGAGATCAGAGCAAGAACTTTTTATCAGGAATGTGTTGGGAACTCTGTCGCTTCTCACTGAGTGCAGTTAAATGCCTTACAAGAGCTGAGCAGACTGAAAAAAATTTTAAGGGCAGGAAGGAACTTTGATGTTAGCTGATGTTACTGTCTTATGTTGTAAATAGAGCATTTAAAAAACACTACAGCTAAATGTAGCCTGCCCAAAACATGTTTTGAAATGAGTTTGGCCTGTTGACATTTTTAAGTGTATGTTTTTGCTGCTTTGTTGCCTCTTGCTGCAAAAGAAACCCATGTAGTCACAGGTGAATGCATCTCGTAGAACTGAAGATCACTTTTTCCTCTAAATTTTGCTCCATTTCCCAGTCCCTCAAAGCAAAGATCACTTAAACAATAGTGGCTGTAAAAGAGAAATGCAACATTGTAATGGCTTTGGTAATATCATGTATAAAGTATTACTCTCTTGGCCTTGCACAGACATACTTTGAAGTAGAAAGAAGGTACTTTCTGTAATATGTTTCAATAACAAGAGAAGATATTGAGGAATTAAAAAGTTCCATGGTTATATTAAATTTATATTAACCCCTCCAACTATTAATTTTGACTCTAAGTCCATATAATTTAAAAGCATTTGAAAGTGACCTTTGACCCCATGCATTACAGTGGTGTCACAGGGCAAGCCAGCTGGCTGCAGGCATTGGAGGTGGGAAAGGATGGGAGAGGAGGTTATGGCAAAGCAAGCGAGATGTTCTCATGGCCATCTCTCTGAACTCTTGGGGACAGTATTACACCAAATTATCTGTTAGAGTTCTCTGTAATGTAATGCTTAATTAAGCCTCTGGAATCTCTTGTTGCAAACAGAAAATTATTTCACAGCCCAGGCATCACAGGGACATGGAAGGTGCCCAAGTTGCCTCTGTCAGTGCAAGTATCACCCTCTGCAAATGCTCCGTGCACACTGGCCAGTTATACTCCTGTGGATTACTTGTAACTCCCTTCCCAAAAGCTGCAGAGCAATGCACGGCAATGTCAGGCTTCACTGAACCCCTTCTGCTCTGGGTTGCATGGGGAAATACTACACTTGTTTTACTGAAGGGGGAGGCCAGTGAGGTTTAAATGGCCAGAGGTGTTAAAGACTTGGGTGGAGCCAGACAAACCCCCCCTTTCCTCTAGGAAAAGGGTGTTGCTCTCTTATCTAGCCATAGATCTTAGGTTTTGGACACGGTTTGATGGTCACAGTGTGTACACTGAGACTGCATGACTGTCAGCTGGGTTAAATGAGGCCTTCTGGACCTCTGTTAAATGCCAGAAAGACTGATACTGCTCTGGGATTGCAGCAATGAGAAGTTACAGGTTTCTGGATGATCACATTGGGTTAAAGATTAGGTCACTGTGAATGCAGCATGAGGTGGTGTGTGCATCTGCAGACACACTGGAGCCTTTAATGAGCCTGGCTGAGTGCTTACACTTGGAGCTGTACCCAGGTTTTCTCCATCTAACTCTGTTCTCCCTCCCCCAGCTCAGCCTGTACTTGACAGTTCAGCTGAGATGGGTGGATTTTTTATACCTTCGCTACAGTAAAACACTCACACATTTGACATTTCTATCATGCTTTACTGAACTTGTGATTATAAAGGTAATTTACAATTAAGCAATTAAATAAACAATAAGTTAAAACACAATACATTTATACATAGTATTTCAGAGGGCTCAAAAGACTATCAGATTCCAATACATTAAGACTTTTAAACAACATTAAGAGTCAAAAGTGTATTCACGCCTATCCCTTATCATTGTAACAAGTGTGAAGAACTCCCAACAGTGTACATTTTTGGTTACAGTCCCTGTATACGCACAAGACCAGTGAAATGCTCAAGCAATTGCACGATTGAGAAGAGCACTACACGAGACAGGCACAAACAATATGTTGGAAGCTGCCTGGGGCATATGGATTTTAAACTTAATTGACACTTGGGACAACAAATGGAAAGCGCTAGCATGCTTTCTGGAGCACACGTGTGATACCCTAAGGGGAGTGAGTCTCCATGTCAGTTACTTAACACTGTAGATTCACAGATGTTTCAGGTTAGTGCTGTCTAGAGAAATACCCCACCTTTCTCCAGCTCTTCTTCCCTGTGCACATCTCACACAACCCTTGAGCCAGTGCAAAGCGCTCAGTGAACCCTCCAGGGAAAGTGACTGAACTTAATAACTCAACAATTGAACATAAAAAAGCACTAGCTGTAGTTCCTGATTTCCCTGGTCATGTTCACTGTGCAAATGAGCTGGCACCAGAAAGACACCAGCACAGGGGAGGGATCTGGTGCCTAGGAGCAGGACTATTTCTGTAAGCAGCAGTACTGTTAGAAACATCTGTTAAAAACATATTCAGCTTTTTTATTTTGAAACAAGATTTTGAATTGATTTATAGTGCAAATCAAATAGTCAAAAGCAAAATGATGGACTCTGCCAGAATATACAGTAACTTTTTATGATCTATTTCATCCCTCTTTGCCTCAGCCAGTTGGTGCCCAGGGACAGAGTAGACTTTAGGTTTTGATATTGAAGGATGTTCTGCGTAAAGAGTGCAGGGCCACCAGGCAGCAACCACGAAGCAATGCTCCAATATTGTAAATAGGATCTGTTCCTCCTCTCTGAGTGCTCAAAGCCCACACAATAGTCGGTACAACAGGGGCTGCTACAGCCAGAAGATCTCCAAGAAGACTGCTGCTCCAGTATCTCCTCTTTATTCCTGTATTGACATACTCAAAGGCTTCATCATCATGAGTTTCTGTAAAATCAAGTTCTTTCATGAAACGGTTTTCATTAACTCCGTGCTCCACCTTCCTGCATGGAGACTCCATAGGAGACAAAAGGATGGCAGAATTGGGATCACTTGGAGTTAAGTCCACTATGATACCAGAATCACTAAAACTTTCCAAAGAAAATTCACCCAATTCCTTCAGTGAAGAAGGTGGGCTTAGAGGGCAGGTATCTTGAGCTCTGAAGATGTTTTGAATGAGCTGCTCCACATCTAGGCTATATGGCACCACATCAGTCTGGATGGCCTGCTCTACCATTGTGTTGTTGCTTTTCTCTTCCTCCTGGCCATAAGTTAGTTTTCCGTCCAGAACAATTTCAAGCATCTCTTTTGTCACAGCAGCACTGAAGGGAGCTGGATCACTCAACTCAGATGTTGTGGTGGTCAAACTCTCTCCAGATGAGTCAATCCCATTAGCTCTGTCCTCACTCAGAAGCAGCTCACTGTCTGCCACCTCCTCCAGAGCTTGGTCCTCTGTGATGAGGCTGTCTGGCACAGTGGCACACAATGCTAACGGCTTCCCCTCTGAGCTGCACGTGTATTCCAGGCACTGCTCATCCCTCACAGAGTGGTTCTGAGCCATCTCCATGCTCTGCAGCAAAGATTCCAGTTTCTTGTTTTGAATGTTTATGTCCATGAAGTATTTCTGAATTTTCTTGTCTTTCTCAGCCAAGCTGTTTTTCATGGTTTCAATAACCTGCTTGAGTTGTTTAATTTCACTTCGTGCTTCCTTTAAGGCGAGCTCTGCCTCCACACGATTGCACTCTTCTTCAATCCAGTCTTCCCTCATCCGTCCCAGCTGAGCTTTAAGCTCTTCTATTTCTGTTTCCCTGTAGTAAAATAAAAGTGTTGTAACACTTCTGCTGATCAGTTAAAGTCAACATGAGGCTCCATCACATGCTCCAAAAAGGAAGTAAATTTCTCTAAGTGTCATTTGTGGCCACCTCTGAGAGAGCCAACACATGCCAGCTAATGGGAGTCACTGACCTTGTCACACAACCAACAGCCTTGCAGGCTGTGCCATATCTCAAATGTTTTGAGGCACAGGTCAGGTCTAACCCATGCAAGTGCTTAATATCTCACTTACTGCCTTGCCCTAGAGGAAATGGGAAACAGCTGCCTGGACTCATCTACTGTGTCTGCCAGCAGCTTGTCACATAGAACCAGGGCCAGTGCTGGCCTCAGCCAGCCAGGTGGCTCAGGCTGCAGGCACCTGGCTTGCTTTTCCCAGCATGGAGCCAGAGGCTGCTGCATGCAAGTGGGGAACAAGTGGGGAGAGGGGGCCCCTAAGTGAGTTCCAGCCCTTACAGATGCTGAGGTGTTCCATGGGGTCCCCGGGACTCTGTCCTGGGACTCCATTCAAACAGCCCTTCGCAACCCCTTGGATTGTCTGTGCTGCAGAGCCAGCTCTCAGAGTGCAGTTTTATTAAAAGCCATGACATCTGTTGCTGTGTTATGCACATTGTCACTTCTTGTTATTGTTAAAAACTCAGTATATATATACTAAGTGACAAAAACCCAAGTGTGCACACTAGTTTGGGTGTGAGCTTTTCTTTCACTGGGTAGAGGGGTAATGTTTTTGTCATATTTGTCTGAAAGAGGTAGAACAGGACAATAAGGTAATACATACACTAAGGTAACATACTGGCAGGTAGAAACTGGTCTATATATAAAATGTCTCAGTGCTAGATCAGACTTGTAAAAAGTTATCCTTTCAAAATATTCTATTGTGAAAGTTCCAAAAAGGGCAAAGAGCTATATTTGTAACTAAACTGCTTGGTATGCATCCTCTTAGAATGCCATGAAACTTGAAATACCTGAAAACAATCTAATCAGACTGATAAGATTTCAAATTTCTCAATGGAAGCTTTATGTGGGCAAGAAATGAGCAAAACCATTTATGATTCCCACCTCTCAATGTTCCCAAATAAATCGTGTGACTGATTTCTGAAGTGAAGTTTACCTTTCTTTAAGTTTGCTCTCAGATTCCTTCAGCTTGGTTTTCAAATGCCGTACTGCCACTTCTTTCTGCTGCAGAGGAGTCAAATACTGCTCTGGATTTTGTGGCTTAATGCTGTGATTGTCACCACAAGAATTGTATCTCCCCGATCGCCTGAAAAAAACCCAAAACAAACCATCACATAACATCACTCCTACGCTGCTTAAGTCTTGGCAGAAATAAAAACATCCCATTGACTGATGTATGCATAGCTTGACTCATTTGTGGCTCCTCAGTGTCCACACAAGTGATTCCTCTGGCAAGTCAAAGTACTCGAATAAATAGCTGATTTGTGGCTACAGTGCAAAATTTACTATTTATGTGCTTGGCTTCAGTATCATTACATGAAATAAGACTTTGACTTTAAAATGCCTAGCCATCCCCTCACCCAAAATGGGTAGTGTGCCCAAGAACAGGCAGCCTGGCCACTGGCAAGGGTTCTCAGCTGCAGACACCACCAGGCGAGGCAGCACGAGGAGTTCAGCTCTGCACAGGAACTGTGAAGCTGAGCATGCTGAAACCTACCCCTAGCTTTAGGTGTGTATCTGACATGCTTGGCTGTTAAGAGTTCTGAGAGAGAGAGTGAAACAGCAGCAGTGTGGTGGCAATTTCTTCTCTGCAGTATGTGTCACATGCTCTGGCAGGTATCTGTGCTCTTTCCTGTAGAGGAAACTGCACTCCTTAGGGAGGGACCTAAGGCTGGGCAGGGCGAATTTTCGCCTGAGTGTATCATGTTTCCTGTACTACCGCACCCAAGCCCTCTGCAAAGTGAAAGAACTCTACAGCAAAAGCACCAGTAAATACTCATGAGAACTGATGGCATGAAAACACATGAAGTATCCTGCCTTGGAGTGAAAACCAGCTGCAAATGGCTTTGACCTAAACTTGAATTTTAGCATTGAAACAATAAGGCTTTTACACCATATGGAGCACACTGTTGACTGTGAAGCCACCAACAGGAGGAGTCACACCTATGCTGAGGTACAAGGTGACCTGTGCAGCGACTCCTACAGCTGATCCCACACTACAGTGCAGAGAGGGTAAATCAGTGTGATGAACACCAGGAGGATGAAACACAGACTTACCTCATCACTGGGCTGCTGTCGCTTCCTTTATATGAGCCTGAGTTGCTGCTGCTGGCTGAAGAAGCCCTGTAACTCTGATGGATGTTAGCAGGACTCAGATGGGTTTTGCACAGCGAAGGGTCCTTTCCATGGGAAGCAGGTGGGCTGGCTCCAGACTTGTAGGATAAGGATCCATTATTCCGACCATAAGGGCCACGACTGGAAGAGAACCAAAATGGTGGAAGCATTACCCTCGTCACACAATTCATTATGCGTCTTATTTTACACACAAAGTTCTCTACACACTAAACCAGAGAAATAACTGTGAGTGGCCAGAAAGAAACAAAGTCCTGATGTCACCAGACGCTGCATATTCTTTCACAGGCTGGGGGGTCTCAGTATGAATTAAGTGATCTAGGGAGACCTCAGCCATTTTCACATTTCTCTGTGGACAGCACAGTTCCCAGTGACTCCATCAGATTGTCCATGCTCCTTGAATCTCCATTAAGTAATCAGAGGCCTGCGGTCTGGACTAATGCCAAAAGAACCACACTTCAGCTTTCCCTGGCCAGGCCTGTGGAGTGGTGCCTGCACATGGAAGATTGCTGTAAGGCTGCTTTCATGCTGCTCGGCAAGCAGCCTGAGGGAACACAGCATGCAGTGAAAACAGATTTTGTATGGGCCACTGTTCTTTTCTGCCTTTGGCATACTGGGTGCTTCATCTGTCATGGTCAGCTATTCATTTGCTTAGATATAGTTTGTACCTCACAGAGAACAGGCTGAAATAGTATTAAAACAGACAATGGAAAGCACAGTCTTTTCGTTCTTTTTTCCAGTTTTCTCAAACATATCTACCTTTCTTTTTCCACTCTTTATTAAGTAATGTATCAACTGTGTGTGCTTGAAATCAATTGGTATCCTCACTGCCTGACAGCTGCCCAAGGGCTCGAGTGCTCTGAGGACAGCTTCCCAGGATGTGTTCCTCTCCTGCTTACTTGGTTTGTCATCCTGCACTACTACACTGCTACCTTCATTCTCCCATGGAAGTATTTCTTCTAAATGGTAATGAAACTGCAGGGTAAAAAAAAAAAAAGAAAAGAAATGAATTAAAATAAAACAAAAAACAAACCAATCAAAAAAAATCAACAGAAAAAAGTAAATCCAGCCAGCAAAAGAGAAAGCTTGAACGTAAGAATTTAAATACTGCAGAACTATGAAGCAATATCTCTTCTTTAAATGGTTTCACTTGGTTTCCTCCCTTCTCTGCAAATGGAACAGTTTATAAGGAACAGATGGCTGAGTGGCTGCTGTGAACCTACATCACACTGCTGTGGTTTGGGTGATTTTATAATTATTTTACAATGAAGTGCAGGACTGTGGTTTGTGACAACATTGAAATGCTTCGTAGTGGGTTAAGCCAAACAGTTAAAAAAGAGCACACTGCAAAGTAGGTATCTCTGTACAGTTTATCATCAGCTCTGGTGCACAGCAGAACTCACAGACTGCTTAACACAGCAATGCATCTGAGGGAGCCTTATTACAGAGGACTTCTGTCCAATGAAGTAGGTTAGTATGCCCTAATTTAAAGTTATATTAAAATGCACAGTAGTATATTAAATGATATATAGTCTTACTGAAAGTAAGATGATTAATCTTACTGAGAGTAAGGTGATTTTAGGGCTTCATATTATACTTAGTACTGTTTTTTCCCACAGCCAGTAACTTTACTTGATAGATGTAATCTAGAGAGAACTTAAGTTATGTTTATTTTTCTAGCAGTCTCACGATACAGATAGGAAACCACTCATTAAGCATCACTCTGACATCTCAGTATGCTCGGGCACATTGTGACCTTGAAGATGTCTGTGTGAGTCAAGCATATGAGTATCCCGCTGCCGGTCCCAGCCTGCCTGCCAGCTTCTCCACAAAGAGCAGGAAACCAGGCCTGTCAACTTGAACTCCTTCCTCTTACTCCACAAAATGTAACCTGCAGGGATTGCATGGGCAGAACACAACGTGCACTGCTCCATCCCAGTGCCTCTATATTCACAAGCTGTCTGAATCTGGAAGTCACACATGACAGGAGGAAATCTTACAGAAATATTTCATGTAAGGTTCATTTAGATAGATGACTATATGATTTTTTTAAAAAAACTGCATATACTTGTAGTTATATTAAGGTTGGGCAAGGGTAGTTCAGAAAAAAAAACCAACAAAAAACCATCAAAGGCAATATTGTCTGCTTCTTCCTACAAAAAATAAGATAATGATCTGGAAAGGTGTATGCTGAGCTGACAGTTTATGACAGAGAGAAAACAAAGTGATAAGACGAAAAGGTTTAGGTTAACTGGTTACAAGTACTGCTGTTACCTAACATACACTTGCTGCCTCCTCCACTCCAGTCAATGCTTTTGCTGCCTTACCTGATTGTATCTCCCATCAGCTGATCTGGCATACTGACGATTTTTGTGCACCAAATACAGCTTTTCTTTCTCATATCACAGTTCTCATCAGGGTTCTCAACCTCGTGCTACCCTAATTGTTTTAACATGCAAGACCTTACACAGTAGTCTACCTTTGCACTAGCAATATTTAGGAAAAAAATGCTTTGCTTACTTGCGAGAAAAAGAAGATCTTTTGCTTCCAGCAGCAGACATATGGACTTCAGGTGCTGAAATACTGCCCGTGCTGCTTGAAGAGCTAAAATCAGCTTCACTACCTGGAAAGGAAAAGGGAAGAGTAAAAACATGATGGAAATTATAACCCAGATTGTTTTCAAAATAACAGTGAATCACAAGCATCCTTCCTTTGTCTGTTCTGGGTGAATTTCAGAAGTTGCATGGATTTTCAAACATCCCTGAGGACAAGCACTGGATATGTTCCAGATTTCTGATATTTCTACAGAACTAGCGCTTCAACAAGAGCAAAAAAAACATTTGGACACAAAACCCTCATGCCACAGAAGCCATTTTAGGACTCAGATAGGAACAGTTGTTGTGACAACCTGTTTGCTTTCTTGCAGCCACCAAGAGATGAATGAGGCTGTCCGCGTGGCTCCTCCAGGAGCTCAGTGATTAGGAACACACAATTGTAACTGGATATTTCTCAGATTTTAAACCATACAGAAACACTGCTTGCTGTTTCTATTTTGGTTTCTGAGATGACATGAATGTACATGTATATAGGTACAAATGTGCACAGGCTAACGGTGTACATGCATATATATATATGTATACATATACGCAGGTTTCAGGTGGTGCAGAAATATAGTAAGACAGTTCTAATAGCCTTAAAATAATCCAAAATCACAGGTAGCTTTCAAGTGTTTCTTGGATACTATATTATCTGATTGCTGATTTTCTGTGGATCACAGTTTTTATTTCCCAAGCTCTGGCATATACGAGGAAAAGTGCTCTCATTTTGATAAAGCCAGTAGTACATGGAGGTACTAAGAAAGTCTTATCCTCTGGAAAAAAAAAACCCTAAACCCCAAAATTAGAATTTTTTTTCCAGTTTGTCACTCAAATGGCAAACATCCTAAGGAATACCCAGGTCTCATGCTGCAAAGCCACAATAACGAATAGTGACTGAGGGGATGAAAATAACTTTCCAATATCCTTTAAGCAGCTGATATGGGGGAGCATCTCTTGCCTGGGAATTTCTGGGTGCTGTCCCATGCACAGACATCCCCAGAGAGCAACTGCAAACTTACCATTTTTGCTATTTTTTTCAACACAGGGGAGATGCAGCTGCTATCATCCCCACCATGGCAGAGACCTTCAAGTGCTCAACCACTCTCAAATTCTTGATGATGGGTGCATCCTGCACCCCAGAATACCTGGGACTCGGAAAAGGCCTTCAGAGCCTGGCTTCACAGCTTTAAAAAGCCCAGGACAGCCAGCAACCATGCTTACCAGCTGGCAACACTTAGCAACTGGCCCTAGGATCAGGCATGTTTGGATTTCACACAATATTTTACCTATCTCAGGAGATCTGAGAAAAGCCCCCATTTCTCGCTGCCTCTGCATCAGTCCAGCTCAGACCAGAACATTCCTCAACCCAATTTCAAAGTACTTAGATGCAAAGTTTAGCTCTTCAAAAGGGGATCCCAGGAACTCAGCTCTAACACCTCTAACAGGCTCTGTAACCAATACAACACCCCTCATAATCAGACCCAAGTCATCACAGCTGTAACCAGATCAGAGCTGTGTAAAAATTTGCAAGGGAAGGGAGAGCAGCAAAGCCACAGAGTTTTACAGAGTATTTAAATCAAGTCTCAAGATGCAGATGTCAGTGACCCTCTCCTTGGGGAAGCAAAATGATCATGGGAAGCTGCAACAGTGTTCCTGATAAACAAAACATTCCCATCAACAAGACTACAGTACATTCCAAATAATCTCTCAGTACCTCACGACACCCAAAACTATTTCCAAACAATGCCCAAACAGGTAAACATGTCATATGGATGTCATACCTCTGGTGTTCGGGTCCCCAAAACATTCCTGTGTTTGCAAGACACCAGCAGCTTTCCTAAGGCAAGTCGTAGCTGTGGCACAGAGAGCAGGAGCCCTGGCCAAGGCTCATCTCTACGTTAAGTAGATCACATCATAATCAGATCTCACTATTGAAAGCATCTCAAGGTAGCCAGGCTTAACAACTGCCTCTCTGTGACCTGCCTGGATTGGAGCACCAGCAGCTGCAGAACATGGCACTGCTGATAGGAGCCAGCAGAGCCTGAAAATGCAACCACACCAACAGCAGCACCTTCTGAAAGACTGAACTGCATCTGTGACCAGGAACTGTGTCTGCAAAGTACAAAATAACCTTTCTGGCCCCAGTTCTAGTAACAGCTACACACAAGCTTAACACTTAGCGCAGGAGACTACTTATGTTTAAAATTAGGCATGTGACTATTTATAGAATCCTTGAGAACATTTTATAAGTTAAAGGGGTCACTGCTAGTAATGGTTCCAAGCGTGTGTTGTTCAAGTCAGTTTTGTGTGTAGCAGTGCTTGACCAGCAAGGAGACTTTGAAAAACATTTTCTCCCATTTGGTATATATCTTTAAGCAAAATAACATGGCATTTATCCAATATCAATGAAATATCAATTGCAACATATTCTCCTGGGTAAGCGTGACTTCTGTCTTACAAATATTTTAACAGAAAGGTGAAACTCCTTGTCTGGCAGCGACACAGGCAGGAGGTGAACATGGCCTTTCCTTCTCCTAAAGCCATTCTCCAGGCTGACAGCTCCCTAAGGACGCCTGTTGACTATTTTTGTCACTGACAACGTAATTGCAAAAGCCCCAGAAGAGCCCACTAATTCAGCACTGACCATGAAAGAGACTGACGTTTCTCAAAACCACATTCCTTTGTCCTAACTGGCCGTAACACTTGTTTAGCTCTGATCGGAGACTCTTCTGTGAAGGTCTTATTAACCCTTTCCTGCAAAAGATGCTACCCGTTGAGTCTCCAGTTTCAGCGGCCTCTTTCAGAATTCATTCACGCATATTCTTCCGTGCTGCTGCCATCGGTGCTGCAGCGCCCAGAGCCCCCCAGCCGACGAGGCAGCCCGGGATGTGATGATGGATGGATGGATGGATGGATGTATCTGGCGCTGGCCGCCCCTCGCTCCGGCCCCCGCCCGGCAGAGGCTCCGGCAGCAGCAGCAGCAGCACCGCCCACGCCACGGGAGCCGAGCCGTGCTCTGCTCTCTGCCAGGGGAGGAACAACGCCAGGATGGCCAACTAAGTACTGTCACATTTTCCAGGACCGCTCCTTGCCCGCAATGGCAACGAAGCAGAGTGAAATCCTGCAGTGTCTGCTGCTGTCCCGATGGCCACGACCTAGGAGTGCTCTGCGGGCAGCACCACCCTCTGTGCTGCCTTCTCGCCTCCTCCTGCCGCGGCAGCCCCCGGGCTCAGCTGCCAGGAGGGAGCTGTGCTGCCTGTGTGCGGGCAGGCAGGGCGGTGATGCTCCTGCAGACTCGAGTGCTCATCTGCGACCACAGCTCAGGGAGCTAACGCTGTCCTGCCGCTGCACGGCAATCCACTGGGAAACCTCCTACCAATGTCTGCTGGGCAAATATCCCACCCTGCATGTGATGCAATAACAGATTTCGGGGCGGGATTGGGAAGAAGGAGAAAGGGCTGCCTGCCCAAGAGCCAGTACGCCTCCAGCTGGCACTACGGCGTGTTTATCCCACTGTGCAGGGCAGCCACCGCCTATATTTTGGGTGTGAAACGCCCAGCCTTTAACTCTACCCTCTGCACTGCCTCTGCCTGCCTTAGGGCAAGGGCAACGACACAGTACAGTGACTGTATCACACACTGCATTCACAGCTTTTACAGGCACAACTGTTCAGGTACACTGGGCTAACCAGGGCAGTATACAAGCACAAAAATATACACATATGTATATACGTATCTTGAGACAGTATATACCGTTCATACACACGGTTCCACAATAAGCCCATGTGCACTTCCGGAGTATGGCATCCCACTCTGCTATTTCTAGCCATTACAGATGCTTGGACACTTTGTTCTATGGTCTTCTGGCCTCAAAATCTTTAAATTTTGCTTGTGGTTTAGCATTCAGTATTTGTCCTTTAGTAAAGGACAAATTTTTTTAGTAAGAAAAATTCTCAGACTTCCTTGTGTGCCTTTTCTTGCCCACTTGTCATCAAAACAGTAAGATTAAAATAAGGTAAAAAGGAGAAAGTTCAAGCAATATCTGTGACAGGAACACTGACAGCTCATACCAGCAGAACTGTATTCCCCAAACTCAGATTGCATACTGGCTTATTAAAATTTAGTTTTTTGTGTACATCTTTCCTATTTTGCAACGTCACCACTGCTTCACAGCTGCCAAAGTGTATAAACCACAGAGCTTATCCATCTTCTGACTCCATAAACATGATCTCTTTATAGATGTATCAGTCTTGAAGCAGGTTTTGCAAATAGTCAGTGAAAGAGAGCCGTAAATAAAAGGGCTGACAGAGATAGCTTGTCCTCAATAGGTAAAGCATTTAAATTTGCTGAGCTTTCTTGCCTTCAAAAGCACCTGATTATACAGCAAAGAGACCAGAATATGCAAACACATTCACTACTTTGGTGCACTTACTAGAGGAGTAAGTGGCATGTGTCCCTCTGGACAGTTTTCTTTAGAGAGTCCAGGGGCAGAGTTTTGGCCTGACTGAGTAAAAAAATACCTAGCAAAGTCATTAGAAGCAGCTAGAAAAGCAGAGAGAATTCAGTTGTAATGCCCACTACTGAAAAGGCCTGTATTTTTAGGAGATTTGGTTTAACTTATCTTGAGACATTCAACTAGCAGCTACATTCTAGCTCCAACATTTAACAGCATAAGCAGTATATTTCCAGGAAACACTAGTGCTGCTTTTATTTTTCTATTTAATATGGAGTTGTTCCCATAAGATTGGTTTTGTACACCACAAAAAATCTAGGAAAAAACCTGACACTGGTCACATGCACTGATAGATGTGAGAAAAAGAAGCTGCAAACAAGTGATGAAGTCTTGCTTTAGCATTTCAGGCTTTTCTTCAGATAACACCCTTAAAAATGACCCACTTCCTTTAAGGCAAAGTCTCCTACTGGGAAATGCACTGAATTCACAGTGTCAAGACCATTGATGATAGTGGGTTTTGGTTCCAGTCCCTGGCCTCTGACTTACTACATATTTGATTTACTATTACTATATATGAGACTCCTCTCTTGGACTTCACTATTTTATTTCACACCAAACAGTAAGTGGGAAAAAGCACATGTAACCTTGGGAGCAAGGAACAGGACACAGCTCTCCTCCATGTGGAATGCTCTTATCTTTGGGTGACAGAAGCTGTTCCCACACTGCCTCTATAGACTGTCCACTATGATGACATCCAGCATCAAAGGAGAAAGCTGAGGATGCCCAGTAAGTCACACTGGAGGGCAATGAACTCATCTTTTCCTCAAGCTCTAACTGCTCAGCTCCGGCACAAGACAGAGTGGTAGCACTAGTGCTGGCCCTGTTTTAGTGGAATGAAATGTGTTGGATGCCAGCACTCACAGAAATGGTCTGGCTCCAATATGGAGTTTCACAGTGATTCCAAGGCACACGCATGGGCACCTTCAGAACTAGAAGTCGGCAACTAAGTCTGGGAGATGGGCACTCCTCTCTGCTGTCTCCAGTGGGCTGGTGGGGAGGTGTGTTCCTGCCTGGCACACCCTCTGCTGTGAATCTTGGATTTTAGTACCTAACCATCCCTTCTGGTTTTACATGCGGTTTAGTTATTAAGCTCAGATTTGTGAGTTGTGCTCCAAGAATGATGGCAAGAAGCTGCGTATAGCAATGGCTGACATGGTCAATCCTAAGGGCACCAACAGGCATCCCTTCCCTATCCCACTGCACTGGCTGATGAAGCCATCTCTCCCCACTCTCTGGTGGGCATCCACCCAACCTCTCTGCAATGCTCCTTCATCAGACAGATCTGTGAATCACAATTCAGCTGACTGCATGGGCCAGTAACAGCTGGTAGCTTGGGCAGCTGAAAAAGAGGCAGTCAGAGGGGATGTAAGGTATAAGTTTCAATGTAGCTTCTCCATAAATCGTTCAAACCTTCCGGGTGAGGAGACTTCCAGCACAAAAGCAGACAGAAGATTTTATGGAAGGACTACAACACAAATCCTGCTTCCCTCTGGATCTAAATGTGATTTTACAAGTGATTATTTATCTTGATTTCTGCTCATCCTTCTTGCTTATTCTTCCTACTTTGGAAGGACTGTTATCAAATAGTTAAAATTTATCTCATTAAGCAGTTTTCTGATATCATCTAAGTTTTGGTAGTAATCTGAACGATACTAATGCAAATTATAAGCACTGCAGTTCTCAACATGAATACAGAATGTGATTTAGTATGCTGTGAAACCACAATCAATCAAGCTCTTCTCTCAAAACACAGTCACTACAAACTAATTACTGATATTGGCTGAGAGCCATCATGCATATTCTGCATATCACTGTGATCTGTGCTTGTGTTTTTCTTAATTGTTTTTAATTCATGGATTTGTAGAGCAACCACAAGCGGATGTTGTAACAGACAAAGAGCATTACTAGTTAGAGTTTTTTGATGCTTTATGTATCTTAAGGAGATTCTTCATACAGGAATCAGCCTGACCTAATTCTTTTTTTGTGCTTCTATATGCAGTTTGAACCATTCTAACCTCATCTTAAAAATGGCTCCCCTGAATTTATTCTTCTCAGCCTGAAGTGACCTTTGTCAGGAGGAACATATGCTCATGGAGCAGAAGGGAATGATCTGGGAAACTTATCTTCGTGTTCAAACAAAAAGGCTCCCTGTTATCAGAGATCGAAGGATGCTGCTTTCCTACACCAACCTCAACACAAACATTGAGACTGGAGGTTCAAAAAGTATACTGAGAGTTGTATAATTTAATGCTCAACTTGCATTTGACAATTTTATAAAATATATGTGTAAATCTACCTACGGACAAATATTTTTTATAAGTAAGCATGTAGTGTCACCTTGGGAGATTTTTTTATGGTACTATTTAGTCTGTTTGAAGGGAAACGGATTGATTGATCAGAAATATTTTTAGAAACTCGAAAATGTCATCTTTGGCAGGGATGACTTAGCAGTACACAGAAAGGCAGCTAACTCCACCACAGACTGGGAAAAGATCCCAGCTCTCCTGTCACATTAGTGGCAGAGCCTTAGCAAAGGGCTTTCAGAGGTGCCTTCAACACAGATCCTAAATCTGGTTCCCATGCACAGGGAGGAGAGAAGCTGTCTGGGGCACAGCAGTGAGCTGCACAGGCACAAGTGCACAGTGTATATGTAAATGCATGAAATCACATGCTAAACATGATTCAGCTGAAAGCTTTTGCACAGTCACCCTTAATATAAGACATATGGCTTTCATTATAATGTACATACATAAAACATTTTAAAAATCAGTTTGACATGTTTTCAACAGGCAAGAGAAAAACACTGGAAGGATAAATATATCTGGGAGGTAACTGACTAAATAACCCTGCAGTCCCAGAATGAAAAGCAAAATTTGTCATACGCAAATCAAATATTTACTGATTACAAAAAACTATTAAAGTGTCATCTTTAAAAGAACAGTAAAACCCTACTCAGTATATTGATCAGTTGCCTAAATTATATTTTTTACAGTAATAAAGCCAACGTAGGTCTAAAGGCAATGCATTTCAAGATGGCATCAATGACTGCCATCAATTGCTGCTTTTTTCCCCCACAGCACTCTAACTGTTAAGAAACAAAAATGACAGACAAGAAGCCTATGCTTTTTCAGCTTATTAATCCTTGTGGGTTTGTGGTCAAGCTGTATTCCAGCAACTCTAACAAACAGTCACAGCCTGCCCAGATTTCAAAAATCAACAGCTTCCTATTATTTACAGAATTTCAGAAGGGTGGAACACTGCCCTGTAATGAAGTGCCTCAGCATGGAAGCAAGAAAAGGCTTGTAACTCTAATAAAATGAAAAAAATCTGCCACAATTTTCACTGCCTTTAAATACATTTTATGTAACAGTATAGATAAGATACACTATTATAAAGTAAGTTTACTATTTTATTATGTCAAATTAAAGGCAGTACATTTCAGGCTCCCTGGAGAAGCAATGTCCACCTTGCAGTGGCTGAAGGCTAGATGTATGAAAGGAGGTTGACTCTCCAGCTCCCCGGGGGGAATTGTGAAAGTGGCACTCTCCCTAACTGCCATCTCAATTGGGAAACACATTCCACCAGTCTCAATCAGCAAAACTTCTCAGCTCTGCCAAACCCTTGTTTCTGGGCATGCCTAGAAGCAGGTCAGCTTTAAAAGCACCAAACAGTTTTGTGTCTCTTTCTAAAGACCAGGGTGGGGATTTCACACTACACTACATAAATCAGGGTTCCACACAAAACAAGTCTAAGGAAAACCCTTTTATGCTGCTTTACTGAGGAAAGAAATATCCACCTGGGATTCTTAGAGCGAGGTTTAGCTTTGAACTGGGAGGAGGCTGCAGATCATCTCCCCATCACACCCCCAGGAACACTGCATCCAGCAATAAGAACTTGATAAAGAGATGAGGTTCCCATCCTTTCAGCTTATCATGCCCTTCTTCTCCAGCCCCTCTGTAAAGCCACACAGTTTGGAACATATGTCTTTATTAACCCGTCCTACATGGGTGATATTCAAATAGGCCTGAATTTCCCATAGCTCCCACCTCCATGAGGAGACCCCCCTCAACCACTGTGCACAACACACCTGAGAAAACTAAGCTCTGCAATCTAAAGTTTAGGGCAAAGTTGGACAACGTCTATCTAGTTGCTCTTCTGGCTCCTGGGTTTTATTTATGATTATTAATTGTGGTTTCTTCACTGGAACAGGGACTGGACATGCATTTTTTCTTTCTCCTAGATTCTTCCCTAACTCAAAATCATTAACTTCAAGTGAGAACCAACACAGAGGGGAAGACATCTAAGCCACAGCTTCGTCAGGATTTAGATTATCTAGGTACATAAAAGCAAGTAAAATTCCACTGCTTAAACAGGCCAAGAGTTCAAAATGACACTGTCTGCAAAGACCTGCTAAGTTGTTTATGACTGACCTTCCACTTCTGAGGCCAGTCACCACCCACTCACACAATGTCTTTATACCACAGTGAAATCAAGTAAGTGAGATTTGCATGAGTATAATAAAGACATTCCCTTAGCTTTTCACGCCTAAGTATAAATGCAGATATATAAACACAATGAATATATGGACTCAATAATCCACTCAATGCTGCTCAAAAAGTATTTAAAGTAATGACTCTGAGGAAAAAAAAATCATTTTGGTAGTAATTTGGTCACCAAAAAACAAAGATCAGAGAACACTATTTATGTTTTGAAGTCAAACATACACAGAAAATGGAAACTCAGAATCTCCTACTTTCTGTTTGAAATGATGCTTTCATTATAAAACTAACAAATTTCTTTCTTCTTTTAAAAAGGGGATAAAAACATCAAAAAATCTCCCCAAACATTCAAAATATTCTAGATTGAATATGGTCTTTGTTCAGTCTAAAATGAAGATTTTCTTTAATGTTTTGATTTGGCAGCAACCCCCAAATCAGTTATATACATAGCTCTGCTTTGAACACAGTAAGATATCAGACAAAAAAAGCAATAAGGAATGTAAAGGAAAATAGAAGAGGAAATAATCTATCAATTCGTAAGTAAACATTGCTCAGAAACCAGTTTAAAGCCCAGAATTTTCATTTAAAAGGCATTAATAACATCAAGGAATTCCAGAAAAGGTCAACAATAATGATAACAGGATTACATGGCTGTTTATGAAGGGAGATTAAGAGAATGCAATTTGTGTATTCTGAGATAAAAATGTACACTGGCAACATGGTTTATCATAGGAGGAGGAATACAACTAGAAAACTAAAAAAACTATGTAACAGCAACACAGGGTTCTGGCTGCTATGCATGTTATTTCACGAAAAATTACTTGAAATCAAAAAGTGATGGTGGGTGGGAGTTGTGCATAGTAAAATGTATCTGGAATAGGTTCAGAATTCTTTAACCGGGGAATCAGGAAGCTATTTTAAACACTGGCATAAATAATACAGATTGCAATTTAAAAGCAGAGCACCAAAAGAAAAAAAAATCTCCTAAGGGAAGATACATAATGGCCTCTTTCGTATGCACAGCATTTCTTCTGTGGAGGTGAAGTGGGCTGAAACCCACAGAAAACAGCCAGAAGGAGCAGAAAATTCACTGCAGCAAATACAGAAATTGCAAAGCATGTTCTAGCTTGACCTTACACACATATTTTAAAATAAATACTTAAGAGTGTGCAGTGTGTATAGCATCAGTTTCTCCATTTTGGTATTCCACTCTGAATTAGCAGAAGAGAAAAAGAACCCCAAAAAAACCAAACCTGCTTGATTATACAAAAAGATGTTTGTTGGGTTTTTTTTTTTAACACAATAACCACAGTTATTGCCATCTTCCATACCTGCCTCAAGTCTGACCTCTAAACCCCAGAGTCCTTCTCATGCCAAGCCTCAGCTGTCTTTTCCCCATGCAGGAGCACGTCCCCACAAGCCCCCTGAGATTTTCATCTTTATCAAAAGGCATTTGGATCTAAAAGATGTATTGTCTGGCAGGGATCTCATCAGCATCCCAGGCACTCCCTGCAGAAGTCCCATATGCACATCCCCTACTCACTCTGATTTGCAGTCAGAGCCGTGGCTCTCTCCTGGACCAAGTGCCAGGCTAAGCGCAAGGCTGCAGGCATCCTCAGGCAACAATCTCCCTCCAACAGTGGCTGTCCCACTTTCTGTATGTCTGGAGCGGCATCAGTACGATTAATGGGCCAGGGAGGGAGAGACAAAGGAGTTACGGTGTGCCTGCTGGGAGCTCTGCTTCAAACCCCCAGTAAAGGAGTCACCAAATTAAAATGGAACGGCATCCCTGGGAGCAGACACCCTGTCCAGCAGCCCTGGACTTCTTTGTGCTAAAGTCCATCCCCAAAAAGACACACAAACAGATCTAAAAATAAGTTTCTTTTTCCTTTACTGAACTAAGCGACAGGGACCTTCTTAATATTTATTTTTTGGAAGGAAGGAGTTCAGCATGTAACTGCAGATAATTTGTGCCTGAGATCCTGAATTGCAAGTGGCCTGTGCCACCAGCCCACAGCTGGGCAGGTCACTATGTAGGACAGGTAGGACTCTGGTTTTCACCTTTGACTTGCCAATTTCTCCTTTGGAACTTGATGGCTTCTTTTTTGGATCTTCCATTTCAGCTGTGACCTGGGCACTTGCTGTAGCCTGCAAATCTTCTGACCAAAAAGATGTATGTCTAGAGAGGCCACAACCCAACCACTAATTGCCTATGTCTCTACTAAACAACATCTAAAATAATTTTTTAGAAGAGGATGGATTATAAAATTTTGATGTAGAATTAAAATATTGTTTTTCCATTCCACTTTAACAGGAACTTGTAGGTTTGGATTAAATACTACAAAACACTTTAAACCCAAAGCATTACTTGTAGCTGCTGTTTTGCTTATTCATGTTTGAAAGAAATATTTGGCTATTTGAACACATTTTCCACATCAATTCAAGCAGATCTATTTAAATTTAAAGTTAAAATTGAAAATATATATAAATCCAAAATAGTACTACGCTAATAATTTTAATCTAACTTTCTAAGCATCCTTGTTTCAGTTTAGTACCATTTAGTTAGCTTATGTCCTAAAAATAAGTAATTCCTGTGAATCTATAGTGCAAAATGAAATAACCAAGTCTCCCTGTGCAATGCTAGGTAGCTTGGGCAGCAGTCCAGAAACAGAAGAGAGTGTCTAAGGTTATCAGGGATGAACAGAAATGGAAAAGGCATCTAATTAGAGATACCTGAAGATCCACGCGTGATCTTCAACCATGAACTTTCTGCCATAACTCAACGTCTGAGAATGACTTTCCATTACAAAAACAAAAAGAAAGAACAAAAGGGAACTAAAAGTCACAGAGACTGTGCTTGCCTTCAGTAAGGGCTAACAGCAGAGTTGCCAGAGATCTGATGAGAACATGGGAGATGGGGTTGGATTCATCTGACGAAATGTATGTCTCTAATGCAGACATTCACGTCCAAGCCAACCTCGGTCCCATTTTTAGTCAACCGAAAGTTAGTTAACATAACCAGTGAATCCTTAAGTAAACGTTTAAATATTTGGTCAGAAAGACCATGCAGCAGAGTCACTGGCTTTATTACGTCCATCTCCTTTAAAACACAATAAGATCTTAGTGCACTCGAGCAAGCAATTATCCCCACATTACAGATGAGGAACTGAGATCAGATAAATTACAAGCCATCTCCACTCTATTCAGCTTGGCTAAAAACCATTAATTCACATCTCCTTCACCTCCAAAATAGCTCCTGTAACCCCCAGAAGGGAAATGGCATATTCACCTTTTAAAGCTGTCCCCATGTTCCTTTGAACAATGGGATGATCGCTTGGACTAGAGAGAGTCAGACCCCATTGGCAGCCTACAGCTCCTGAAGGTTGTCTAAGGAGATATGTAGACTCAAATTTCACCCCTTTTGAATCACAAAAGCCAAGAAACTGCAGACAGAGGAGCTCTGGCAGGATCTACTGTCTGCACTGGGCCTGTTGACCCAACTAAAAGGAAATATTCAAAACTGCCTTGAGGACCCAGAGATCCTGAAATATGCTGGGGAGGCTGAGGTTTGCAAATGCCAGACCTCCCAGCAGCATCTCCCCCACCACCATCCCCCAGAGCTCACAGCACTGAGTGCTACAGCCCCCAAACCTCTGCAGGGTCATACCCCTCTCTGGGCTCAACTGCAGGACACAAGCTATGAGAATGGCATGGACTTGAACCCAGACACAGCATTCTAGCTCCTGGAGGGTGAGATGTGCATGTGCATCCCTCTGCCCTTCCAGAGCACGGCCTGGTCCTCCGGGACCTGTGGAACCAAGGCTTTAATAACTCCCTGTGCTGGCAGATCAGGTAAGCAAATCCACACAGCTCCATAGCAACAGACCTGAAATTGAAGTAGCTCCCATCAGTAAAATACTCAGGAGGGCTCAGTGCATACAGAAACATTTTTATTTAGAAAAATCAGCAGTAGCTATTTTTTGTGGGCCCAAAATAAAAGACAAAGAAAAGGAAGAAAAGCAAAAGTAACTGATAAAAGGAATAAGGTTGAAAACTGCAACAACTGTATTTGTTATGCTCTGTATGAGAAAAGATCTCAGAAACTTTGTCATAAAATTATGAAATGCACATATAAGAAAGGGAAAACAGTGTAATTAAAACTGTATAGGAAATAAATATTGCATTTTTTGGATTTGAGTGTCAGGATGATTACAATGGTTGCTATCAGTTGTGGGAGAGAAGTGAAGCATTTGAAGCATGTGCTTATATCTGAAAAAGATGACATATACCCAAGTGCTTCCTCCCTTTTTATTGCCAAGGTGAAGTTTTAAAAAACAGATCAATAGCCTTACAGAAGCACAAGTAACTGACCACTGTGTATTTGCTCTTTGCCAAATATCGAGCTGCTTAAAGATCTAATGCTCAGATTAAATTTGCCTTCATCTGGTTTAAATTACTTGGGGAACCTGGGCTTTTGCTCTTCCTCTGTTCACTTGCAAGCTTCTCTGCACCCCTCAGAGAATCTATGCTTTACAATAAACATGTTCAGATAAACAGATGCCTTATTATTAATTCAAAAACTTCAAGGGAAGACTAATGGACAGTCATAGGCAAGATGTTCCATCATTTGATATCAACTCACTTCACTTGGTCCATCTTCAGAGAATTTTTTTGTTCTATGATCAATTATTTAAAGTACACTGAACTTGGTGTAGCTCATTTCCTAAATTCAGCATTCTTATGCATATGACACCAGCCACATGTTTAAGTAATCGAGTATTCCTAGGAACGGAATTTCCCATCTTCACCTACTCAGGTAAGGTTATGACTGACTGCAGGACGGGAACATGGTGTACACTGATTAAATACTGCATTTGTAACCAGGTTAAATGTCATTTGGCATACCCTTGTTCTTAATTATCCCTCCCGCAGAAAAGGGGCAGTCTTGGAATGTGGGTTATGAAGTACTGCTAAATAAGTCACAGCAGAAAGACAAACACCAGTCTTCCCGTAACTCTTACCTTTGTGAGATTCGGCTTTTAAAATGAAGAATGCCAATTTATTTTAAGGGTCAGTCAAAGCAGTTTGTTATCTCCAAGTACAGGTTTTCTTTTTAAACAATCAAACAGTCTGACTGTGTTAGAATACACAGTACACTATCAGCATTTTAAAAACTGTTTCAACATAATAGGTAGGTGCTCTGGCTAATAGTTAAAAAGAACCATATATTTCTTTGCATGCCATAGGAACTGTTCAAGTTAGCACATTCTGTAACTTGATTTTTGTATTCTGTACTGTTGTTTCTGAACAACAGGAACAACGGTTCTATTATTTTTCCTACTGCTTGCAGAAATTTTGTACAAAGAACAAAAGTCATGCAAATACCAGACACAATGTTCTTGGATAAATGCATCAGTAAAACATGTCTTCCTAATATTTTATCAGACTTCCTCAGATAAAATAAAGTCCTACCATTGCATCTTTTTGCAATCAGAAAAAAGTTCTTGAGAGTGAAGTTTATTTCCAGAATTATCTCTAAGACAATGCTCTTGCAGAACTTACACACCAACTCATCTGTGTTCCAAGTGAAGCACATACATACGTACGTATACACCAGTCAGACACAGTATTGTCACATTGAAATGAGGGAGTGAATTGACAAAAGAGCTGCAAAATAATACGGCCAGATGTCAGGAATATAGCTTAAATCAGAACCTTTATGTTTTACCTTTAAAATAACCAAAGTGACTGCCTTTAGAATACAGACACGTGGAATTAGAATAGCAATATGGAAAAACTTACCTGCTAATTTTGTACTAACAGATTAACTAGTCACTACTCTTTGTTTTAACAGGGGATCCACATAAGTAAGCATCCTGGGAATCTAATCCTCAAACACCAGACATTAAAAAACAAAAATAAAATCAAGAAGACTACAATATTTTAACAATTAGACATTTTTAACAGATAAGACACAATTTACAGCTAACACATTTCCTCTCCTACCTGTTCAGCTTATTTAAGATCTAACCTTAATACTCCCAATTATTCAGGGTCATTTCCCTTGCCTCCTTTTTGATCACTATCAGCTGCAACACAGACTAAAAACGCACCTGTACCTACTAAATACTAGCAACCAAATAAGGCAAATACATTTTGCTCTACTTGTCTCTGCTAAAACTCCTAATATCCTAAAGCCTTCAAAGACTAATCTGTTCAGACTGGGATATGCTGCCCGAAGGCTCATTCACTCATGACTTGATAAATATCTTCACCGGAAAGAAGGAGGAAAGATCATTCTGACCATACATGTGGAGTACCACACTACCTACTTTGCCTTGAAGTTCAATGACATTTTAATTCAATAGTGATTGTTAAAAATTACTTTATATACTTTCATTTTTATGAACTTAAAAAAGGGCAGGAAAAGCATAAATTGTGTCTTGCAACTACTTAACTACAGACCTGGGTGAGGCACTATTTAAAGACAAAAAATGTCCAGCAACACAGGATTACAGAATCGCTGGGAGATGGAAGGGACCTCTTGAGACCATCCAGTCCAACTCCCTGCTCAAGCCAATTCTAGATGAAACAGGCTACCCAGGACCATATCCAGTCTAATTTTGAATATCTTCATGGCTGGAGACTCCACAATTTCTCCAGGCAACCTGTGCCAGCATGTGACCACTGTCACAGTACGAAAAGTGTTTTCTTGTCTTCAGATATAATTTCATGTTTTTCAATCCATGCTCATTGCTTAGTGTCCAACAAATGTAGTTGCTCTGTGTGGTAAAAGCCTCTGAGATATTCCCATTAGTTTGAACAGAACAAAGTTTTAATGCCCAAACTCTCAAATGACCACCGTTCTTGAAACACAGTACATAGCAGTTCAATGGAACTGTAACCCAAATTGTTGCTATTTTAGCCAGATTCAGTAATAGATGGCCAGATGTTTTATTAGCAGTGAAAAAAATATTTTCTTTTCTGCATAGTCTGCTGCTACCTGCAATGGTTATTACTGAATCAAGCTGTGAATGACACACACCAGTCCTTACAAGGTTTGGGAGCTGCCCCTAACTGTGGCTCACCTAGGTCTCCTTTTGTGCAGTGGTGCTTACACTTCTGCTCTGCAGGGTCCTTAATAATTTCATGTGAAACCTCATAAATTCCATGGGCTCTAAGAAAGAGCTCCAACAGTAACGTCAGCACATTCAGTAAACTGTCCCAAGTGTGCCTACAACATCAAAAGCAAAAAACACGAGACCTTTGTCAGAAATGCTGAACACAGTCAGATCATCAGGTGCCCTTCTCAAATTCTGATGCCCATGGAGATTTAAACACCTCTCTGTGTTAGTTTAAACATGTAAGTCTTTTAAAGGTTATTGACACAACTGCTGCTAAAGATTCTCATCTTTATCCATGTCTTTGAAAGTTAATCACTACTTTACAGCTTGCAGATCCAGATTTTGAATCCTTTCATTAAGTATTCTAATGCAAGTCAAAAAAGATGAGAACAACTGTCAAAGGAAGAAAAACAATTCTCACTGTTCTCAACAGGATGTGGACATGAGCTGCAGGAATTCAGGATGGATCCTTGCAGGAAGACTACACCAAAAATGTGAATATGTAGATTCTGTTTATTCAATTACAAAAACTGTAGGATTCAGCACAGCATTTTGATACAAAACCAGGACTAAAGTTAATTAAGTTTCTATGTGCCTTTTCTGCAACATATTTTGCATTGCTTTTAGTATTGTATAGATGAATCACATCCAAAAGAAGGAAAAGCTTCTAAAATCCAGAAATTAAAAGGCTTTTAACTTTCTGGAGTAGATGTTACATATCATCATTCATGTTCCTGTCCTCTCCTTTCTTCCCTGGGAAAGCAGGCACAGGTTTTAAGCCAAATTCACTTCTACACTGCTGTGATTCGGATTTACTGCACAATAAAAACCACTATCAACTTTCTCAAATGTATAATTTCTCCCTGATTATTAATATTTTAGAG
This sequence comes from Campylorhamphus procurvoides, assembly GCA_013396655.1. Taxonomy (NCBI): domain Eukaryota; kingdom Metazoa; phylum Chordata; class Aves; order Passeriformes; family Dendrocolaptidae; genus Campylorhamphus; species Campylorhamphus procurvoides. The sequence continues at coordinate 152,773 of WBMV01000480.1, read as the reverse complement.
GTTTAGCAAGACGCATTCCGGGATTATGTATGGTCCTTCATGTGAGCAACATAAATTATGAATGATATCCAAATCTAGCTTGTTAATACTTCAAGAGGTAAAGAATGACTCAGATCCCTGTAACACGGTCTTAGGCTGTTAGAGGAAAAAAAAAAAAAAGACTGTGTATTTTGTATTTTGAAGTACAGAAAAGAAAAATGAAGTGATGTTACTAGAGCAGCAGAAAAGTATCAGAGCTTGGGAACAGCCTAGAAACATCCCAGGGTTCATTCTCAGTGCTATCCCATTCTGACATTTCCTGAATTATCTAAATATTTATGCAAGTGTTTCTTCTGAGATTCAGCATGTTCCAAGAAAACACTCCTGGAAATGGATAGATTTTCAGCAAAATGACAGGCATTTTGAAGATGCACACTGATTGATGTACTTGCCTACAAAAATGTAGAGCAGGACATGGTAAAAGATAGTGGGAGGCTGGATTTTTGTCTCTCATGTTTGACTCCTTCTATGTGGTCATTATCCCAAGACATTTCAGATAAATATGAAATAGACATAATCTCCCTAAATCAAGAAGAGCTTTTGGTAAAGAGAAAATTGTGCACAATTCCTTTTATGTATGACAAGGATACATTGCTGTTATTCTCCTTCCATATCCCACCTCCCTTCTACTGCTCATGGTGATGCCTCCTCTTTGCACAATGGCTAGATATTTGTAAATGAGTCACCAGAAATTCATGCCCAAGTAGTCATGAGGAAGAGACTGGTCCACCTGAAGCCACAACATAGCAATGGAAAAGAGTCACATGAACCCCTGTGGCCATCACTGAGGAAAATGAATCCCAGCTGTCCCCTGTCATACTCTCCATTTCTGAAAGGTCCCTCACTTTTGTCAGCTCTCACACTGATTATGATGTGATTTTGAACAATTTTCCACTAAAAAGAGTGTGAGTTATTTGGCAGGAGGAACTTAGAATTGCTTGGTAAATCAGGCCCAGTTGCTGCTCTGAGAGTTTCCACGGATCTCAGGCGTGACACACTTGAAATCTAGAGAAAAGTTTTGCAATCTTAGAGATCAGTGCAGAGGTACTGACAGCTACATAGCAGCCCACTTATGAGAATATGTAAATACCTAAATTAAGTCTGCTCAAAGACTTGAAATAATGAAATCAATAATGAGACTTTCTATTACTGAAAAAGGCTAATAATTTGATATTATAAAGCAATTTAAGGGTAAAATTGAAAACAAGTAATTTATTGAAAAAGATGCATAACTTTTTCATGTGTATAGGACTCTTCAGTAGAAAAAAAACTTTTGCAATTCATTATCCACATTTTGCTAGGCCATATTCATATTCACAAATAAAATGGTTGTTGTAGCCACAGCTGCAGATTTGACTGTCTTACACCACACTCACTGCATTCTGCCTGCATTAGATTCCCTTCTTTTAATGGAACAGAAAACAAACCTTGAAAAAAAAATTGCCTATCCCCCGTTATGCACAGCAATGGGAGACTGGGAACACCCGAGTGACATAGTACTATGAAATGAGTCGAAGAACTCGCATGGACAGTGGTAAATCAGGTTTAATCAGCCCTTTCAATGACCAAACCAGTGAAGAGATTTTGCAACAGATTCTCTACTGTTTCTGGATTAAACATGGTGCTGGCAAATCCAAGCTGGCTTTTCATTAAAGTATATAAATTGCTTCCAGAGATAAAATGACTCTGGAAACAGTATATCTAGGAGGTACCTGAGCCCATAAACCATGTCAGTTCTGCAGCTGGCTCTGTACAGGGCCAGTTCTGTCTCCATGATTAACTAAATAACAGCACAAATATCCTGACCATTTGTAATCAAGAGCTGCCTGTACATGTATCACAAACATATTTTATATCTACTCATTAAAATTACAACTACCAATGGCACACCAGGGTATTTAGTGTCAGATGTGTGACAAGCGGGTACTGGTTTAGCTGGTGGTCTGAGGTGTCCCAGCAGCCTGAGGCAGTGGGAGACACACTCTTGGTTCAGCCACTGCAGTACAGGTCCAAATCTGGATGACTGCCTCATGGAGGCTGCTGGTCCTCTTGCCTTGGTGTGACACGTTGTTTCCCCAGAGCTATCACAGCCTGGCAGTGTAAACTAGGCAGAGTCTAACCATAAATCTCAGAACATTGCAAGACTTTGCTTTGATATTAAGAGTCATTTATCTTTGGGAAGTGAAATATGTGTGCAATTACTACGAAACAGGATAAAATCCATTTCAGTTATTTGACATCACCATTGAGCCTCATAAAAGAAAGTGAAGATGTAATTAATTATATTTCCATGAAAAAGACAGTATCAGGAGTGTTTTCGTATCTTGCAGGTGGTTCCATAGAAACAACCTAACTATTTTTTTAATTTGCTAACAGCATTAGTGGTATCACAGGCTGTACAACCCAATGTATGTACAGATCTGTTAAATGTACCGGCCAATTAGAAAGTGTAATGAAGGAAATGAAAGGAATATACTCACCGGGCTTTACAAGGCTTGTCTTTGTCTCTTTCTTATATCGAGCCAGCTGCGTATTTCCTTCACTCATTGACCCTGGACTGAATTTCTTCCTGGAGAAGTCTCCATCGCTAACAGTGCAAAAACTGATTGGACTGTTTCCAGCATCAGGAGGAGTCTTAACTGGAGATACTGACTGGCTACTAGGACAGCCAGTGTCATCTGAAGAGAAAAGGAAAAGGGAAAAACATCAACACTTTAACTGATAAGTACATTAAAAATAGCAGAATAAAAGAAAGAGTGTTTGAACTACAGCTCTTTACAGCCTCTGAAACCTGGTGAGAAGCTATTGGTTTCACCCATTTTGTGAAGAAGTCTTCAATATCCTATGGCAGATTAAAAGAGCAAGTACTTGTTTTGCTAAGTGTGACAAAATACAAAATCAGGGGCTACAAAATGAAAATTCGTATCTAAGATTAATTCCTTTAGCTAAGTTAGGGAGCATTACAGCATGAAGATACACGAGAAATAAAAATGCATCGCGCAATCCACACTGGATGCAGGGCAAGCATTGGCCACATGCTCTACTTCAAGAAATGTTCCCATATCTGAACAAGAGAACAACCTACAGCCCATATGCACAAATTAAGGAAATTCATTTAAGTGGAATTAATGAGTTACTCAAAATTGTCTTTCCTTTAAAAGCAGCTGCGATCACAGAACTTTTCCATTTTTGACAAGTGGCTGTGAGGTACCTAGTTCTGAAGGGAGTAGGCTATACACAGCCTCCTTTTGTTTAAAGCTGCATTCATGTGAGGGCACAGCAGCACTCCAGGGCACCAGCAGCCACCTAGGGAATGGACCCGGGTTCCTGATACAAACACTCCAGCTCTTAACAACTGAGTGCAAAGTAAGAAAGCTGATTCTGAATGAAATCCATACATCAACCCTCTGTTTCATTTAATCATATCCCCTGTAATCTGGAGTAATTGCAGTTCCCCTAAAAGTCATGGTTGTTTAAGTGATGCACAGCAAAACCAAACATAATACTCTGACTCTTCTGGAGAAATGTAATTGCTCTTTCCCAGAACAAAATGAAAGCTGCCATGTGAATTATGCAATTGCACTCTTCTCCTACTGCATTATCTTTACCTAACATGAAACCCAAAGAAGAACCTGCAGCTGAGCCAAATAATTTGCATTACCATATTGAACTTACCACTTCCACCCTGCTCATAATTTAGGTCAAGGCTCATCTTGCACTGAGTTTTGCGTGGGCAGATTGATTTAAAATTCAGTGTATGACTGCACATTTATGAGGCAGAAGGGACACCTCTATCTATCTAACACCTCCCTGCCCACTTCCCCTCTGCAGGAAAGAGCAGTTTGCTACTGTTAACTATTGCTCCCTTAATACAGTAGAAAAACCTCATCTTTTCATGTGATCCAGTTTTCCTTCATGACTGGCCAGTTTTTCTAACCCCACCTATCTGTCCCCAATGTTCTGCTTCTCATTTCTCCATGTCCTGCTCCAGTCCTGAGCAAAGCATCCACAAGTGCTGACCCTCCAAAGCAAGCCATATACATTAGCCCGAGGAGCAGGAGGCACCCTGAGGTGTTGCATCCCAGGTCTCTGTCAAGTGCCAGGCACGATGCCAAGCCATGGTTATGACAGCCTACTGTCATAATCACCTCCCAAGGCACAAAGGGCAGTAACAGTGCAAAGCATTTAGTCCAGGTTAATCACACCTAATTGTTTCACATCATCACAATTAAACCAACAAGCCTCTCCTTTTCCCATCTTGCTGCTATCTTCTGAAACTCATAATTAGTCAAGAGTAAAACAAGAGGAAAAGAGAAGACCAATAGTAAGGTTTTCAGCTTGTCCCCACATTCATCCTCACTAAAGCAGGATTGCTCCCCACATGATTTTAGTTTACTTTTTATCTTTTCCATTCCCATCAACATCACAATGTAACTCAACACAGGGAAGAGAGAAGGCAGCAGACTTTCTCACAGATCAGCACCTATTTCTTTTTCTCCAGAGTCTCTTCTGCAGGCTGAGCAAATGCTACCTACAGGGCAGTAGATTAGCACCATAGAGTGAGCTTCTGAATTGCATTTAACAGTTCCTATAGCTACGTCCAAAGCACCCTCTCTTTGTAAGCACACAAACATTTGTAATCAAATATATACAGAAATAAGTGAAGGTTTGTGCAGTTTGCTTTTAATCATGACTTTCCCACTTACATCTTTCTGTATTATTTTCCAAAATCTGTGTTAAAACAACAACAAAACAAACAAAACAAAAAGCTCTTCAAGCAACTACTTCATCTCTCCACCAATAAAATTACTGTGATACCTGCATAGGTTCTGCAGACCTCAAAGATACATTTTATATGGGAGACTTTATATACAAGTAACTCCCAAAGCTCTAGAGATGCTACCTGGAAGAACCATAGGAGCTGATAAAACTTTAAACAATGAAATAAACCACGGTGTTAGGAATTGGGACATTAAAAAAGCCAAATGTGTAAAACTAACTGAAATAAAGAAATAAGGTAGCTAAAGAATGCATACAAAAATTATTTTATTTACCACTCCCCAACATTGCCTCTGATATCACACCAGTGACACCGTACTGTCAGATTATGTCGTATCTACGTATCCTGGTTTTACCATTAAGAATTTCAGCTTTCATTTCAATGGGGCATTTTTTAATGAACAAATGAGCCTGATACAAAGAAGAATAGCTCTTCTCTACTCATATCCCTTGTGACCTTTAGATACACCAATAACCAGGTGAGCACTCCCACTCCAGCTGCACTAAATGAATGATTTTATTGTACGCCCTCTCCTCTGATCACTTGTTATCTTTTATGTAATGTACAACTTCTACTCTTTCTACCTCATATTAGCCAGAAACATGAACAAAATTATAAATTTTCCAAAACTAGGGCAAACTGCAGAGAAACATTTCTCTGCATCAGCCTTTTGAATCATCAAAATGCTTACTACCATAGAAAGGAAGAGCTGCTTACAAAATGCTGGTTATCATCACCAAAGGCAAGCAAAGCTCTGCTGAACACTGGGGGGGATCCACCACCCACCTCACCCACAACTCATCATCCTGGCACCAGGAAAAGTCCTGCTGAACACTGAAGTGCTCTGCAGCTGCTTGGTGCCAGTGAAGTTGCCTGCATCTAACTTCATGCTTCCCTGCTATTGAAGCCTTATCAGGTATTTATTTGTATTTAACACTGTAGATGAACTCCCCACAGGAGAGCAAGACTTCCCTGCAGACCCGGACAGCAATCAAGCTGATTCCCCCTACATCTGGCAGAGAGCCTGCCCATCTGCCCTGCTCACTGCCACAGGGAGCACCTCTGCTCCTCGTCTGCACGTGTAACGATGCAACCGTGGCACTGTGGGTTCAGTATTTCCAGCAGACTTGTAGGTTCCTCTAAAATCCCACTGCAACTCTGACAGAAGGAGGTGAAGACCTGCACCTCCCCAGAAGAGGGCCAAGATAAGGAATCTCTCTCCAAAAAAAGGGTAACAGGAGCAGATGAGCCCACGATGGGATTCACTTGGTGCTGAAGATATGACGTATGTGTAATTTTCAGCAAGGTCAGTCAAGGATTCAGTCCTGTAACACGACAGGAGTTTTGCCCCAGTATGGATTTCAGGTCCAGACTTCTCAGGAGTACAGGTAGACCTGATTTACTTTCTCAGGCACATAAACATCAGGAATACAAAAGAGAGAAAGCTGGCAAATAGTGCTGTGAAAGCCTGTAGTTCTGATCTTGCCTAAATTATTTACTTGCACAACAAGGAAAGTCACATAAATTTGTAACACATGACTTTCATGGCTTTCTTTCATGGTGTCTTTTTTCACAGTGACCTCCTAAGAGCATTCTGGGAGTAGGCTTTTCCTTTGAATTTCAGCTGGATTTCATCACTGAAATTGTGTCCAAGCCCTTTCCCAGATCAGACACGCCTACCAAGTTTCAAAACCAAGCATGGAATAGTGTCTCCTCACACAATTAGGAAGGTTGCTCAGAACACTAACATTTGCAGGCACTGACTAACTTTTATATAGTAAAGTCAAAATATAAACAACAGAGTTAACAATAAACAACTGAAAAAATACTGTTCTTGTAGACTGTTAGGCTGTATGTTCTGATCTGGTGATTTTCTCTGGTTTTCTGGGCACAGAGACTTTAGAAAGTTTACTGGAATATGCCTTAGAACATTCTTTAGAAAAATATTGCCTTTTTCTAATGGCTTCAGGAAACACTGAATATACAAGCTCCTTATATAACACATCCAAATAATTAATGATGCTCTTGCTGAGGAAGCACTCACGTCTTTCTACTTTCACTCTTAGCTGCCAGATCTACTTAGACTGAACTGCCCAGTCCCTACCTGATCCCTATCCCACTGTCCAACTTTCATCTCCTCCTAAGGTTCCCTTGACCAATGTTAAGGCTGTATGTATTCTGAATTTCCATCAAGAAATGTGGTTTCCAGAATTAAACATGTGACTCTAATGAAATTTTAAGTGTTCAGTGTACCACGACAAAACAAATTTCCTGGCAGTTCCCTTTCCATTCACCCCAGGATCTGTTAGACCGGGTAGACACAGCTCTGCCATGATGATGTACTGGCCTTTGACAGTGAGGGTACCACCAAGGATATTTCTGAATTTTTCAGGGTTATCTCACAGTCTGCTTGTCCACCTCACATTTTTTGACCCCCTTGCTTTTGTCTTCTTTTCATGACTGCTCTTGTAGCACAAAGGTGTTTTTATGCAATAATGAAAGTTGCTGATAGGCACTGAAGCTTCCACCTGTAAGGGTCCTTCTGTATTAAACAGAGAGAAAGGGAGAGTGAGTCACAGCAACAGCCTAATTCAGGCCAAGTCATCCCAGTACTCTGAGTCACTGCCTGGAGGATCTTGCCTCTCTCCGTGGACTAGCACAGCCACTGCCCCGACTTGGGCAGCTGAATCAGTGTGGTGTTAAGGGCTCACTGCCCAGGCAGAAAACACTGCTAATGGAAGGTTTGCAATGTCATTCTGGAACAACTGGGAAACACAGTAAAAGCAGCAGATGAAATATAACAGTATAATATTAGTAGTACACACAGAAAGCCAGAGGTAAGAGCATATTCACATCCACACCATGAGGGTCTCAACAGGTGTAAATCCAGCCTCACCACAACACAGAACAGCCCTTTGGAGGCACCCTCACATGCCCAGCTTAAGCTCAGAAGTGTGAATATTCTCCTCAACTCCTGATTGTACTAAAACTTTTCATCTTTACTGAAGCCATTCCAATAGAAGATTTTACGTACTCTATAATTTGTCACCTACAAAATCACACTGTTGAAAAAGTATTCAATAACTTCAATAAAAGTAGAACACTAAAAATGCTACTAGATTTGGTCCTTCTGATCAATTATAAGCTCATTTTTAAGACCTGTTTAGCTTGGCATTGAAGAAAATTTCTCAGAATATCATGTGCTTGTGAGGAAAGTGTCTCATGAGAAGTCAAATACACTAAAACAGAGTAGAAGGGTAACCAAACCTATATCCCTGTCAGGCAGGGAAAGGAGGCTTACTTATACAAAATCCTGCTAAGCAAATTAATTCCATATTTAATATCAGTGTCTCTGCAGGCAGAACTTGAATTAACTGTGCTCCATTTTGCTTGTGAACAAAGGCAGGCTAGCAATCCCACCACTCCCTGAGGTCACCTACAGGGGCTGTGCAAACCCTTGTCCTTGAAGGGTTTTGAGTATCAGACAAAACCACAGCTGCTGGGACTTAAGGCTGGAAACAGTCCGCCTTCAAAAAGGAGGCTGCATGAAATCATCTCCAGAAGTCCCTTACAACCTACATGCTTTTCTGTTGCATTTGTTAGATATTCCATCCTGTTATTCCCAGTCGCTCTTTCAAGCTGGAACTACTGATTTTAATGTTCTAGTCATAAAATCTAACCTAGTAGTCAAGTTTAAGTAAAACCAAGACTAAACATCTTTGACTTCTGATGCTTGCTGAGGTTCCTGTCATTAATATACAGGCAACTTTTACACCTGTTACTCACCAGCCCCTTTGACCTTGCTTCTGTCACACCCACAGGCTGACCACTAATGGTCACTGCTGAAAATTTAGTATGAGAGCTGCTCATTGAAGTAGGTAAGTGGTCCTCTCTGTCAGTCACAGTATGGCAGGAATGCTGACAAGCTGAGATTATGTATTAGAGTGGAGACAAAAGTGCAAAAAGATGGACTGACTTGCTCCTACAGCCTGGGCATCTTTTACAATGCAGGATTTCCCATAATCATGTCCTTAAAGGTATCCACTCTTGACATCGGATTGTACAATAGCTAAGTCATACTGAAGTAGCAAATTTTAATTTTGACTTTGGCAGTAAATGTTCCCTCTATATCAACATTTCACTAACAGGCAGGACTGATGTGACTTCTGTGAAACCATCTGAGGAAAAAGGACTATATAATTGTGGCTTACTGACTTTGTCATTACATTTATAGCCCCACTAATGGTATTAGCATTATGGAACAGAAGCACAAGGGCTTAGCAGTAAAAATATCAATAAAAATAGTACTGTTACTAGGAGAGTCTGTGGTCAGGAATAGCACAGCCCCTTGAGTTTTGATAGCCAGTCACAGATAACATTTGGACAAGGGGTTTAAGATGATAAAGGACTGAATCTATTTAAAAATTTTATAGAAAGGTTTTAACTAAAGGTAAAGCCAGGAAACGGTCTGAAAAAGAGACAAAGAAGAGTCTTTTGTGTTTGGTATGGGTTTTTAAAAGCACTTTAGTAGACCTCACTAACCTTTCCTGAGGGTAACTGCTGGAAGTGGAACCACTGCTGTTACCTCATGTGGGAAAGCATTGACTACATCCAGTATAAGATTACCATTCAGTACTAAGATTATGTGAAATATATGCATATATAGAGAGAGATGGGTTTCTCTGTGTGTGTTTTTATGTGTCTTATTCCATTATGCAGCAAAGGAAGAAATTATAAATATTTTTTCCAATTTCTAAGGTGCCATTTTTGGAATAAAAATTTTCAATAGATCACATAAAAATTTGTACCCATTCCTCAAATGGTGCAACATATTATACTCCTTTGTCCTCATATAGCTTTGACTCCATGGCTGGCAGCATGTCACCCTCACAGCTTTAACATCACCTCATAAGGTTGCACTGTTTACCTATGAATGGAAATAAACCACATATATTCTATTAATTGTTGGTTCATGCATATTTTTTTAACTGTCCTCAAGCCAAGACTGGCACTCAGCATCACCATAGAACCCACTCATTGTAATTGGTGATACATACACCTCAAAACATTTCCAAAATTTCATGGATATATATTAACCTTATAAATGTAGGGTCAAGACATGTCATGTTGAATTTCTCTTAAAACATCAAGATTTTCTTTTAACACAAAATAGATCAAAGACTTCTGAAGAAAGTTTCATTCCTCCTACAAGTAGTGACTTTCTTCAATATGCACGACAATATCCAACTCTATAGAAAGCTGCATGAAAAGCACTGTAAAAAAAGGATTAGATTGTGCATTTGTGGTGAAAAAAATACACAATATTATTTAGAATTCAGCCTGTAGTACACAGCAAGCTACAATAAACATGGCAGTAGAAAGGGTGAGGTGTAGTAGAAAGGGTGACTGTTCTCAGGACACCATCCAAAATGTGCCAGAGCGAACAGGAACTGTTCTACTGACCTCAGGAGGCTCCAGGTCAGGTGTTAAAGGTTCACAGTACTGCCAGATACATAGAAAGGTGACAAAAAACATTCAAAAGGTCAAATATTTTGGCTTCCAGATGTTGTTGTGTGGCAAGAGGAACAAAAGGATTAGTACTTAGTAAGAGGGAATAAATAGTGAAGTTGAAAAGGAAGGAGGGACAGGCCAAAAACTGAGGAACAAGCAGGCTTTGCTCTTTAGTACCTAGGCACTTTTCTCATTTCCATGTTTGGAACAGATCTCTGTGCCATGGAAACAGAACTGGCAGCTCACAATATGAAGCAATAATAAATTATTTGCATGTAAGCTGATCCAGCAGGAAATTCTCTGGGGAAGCAGCAATGAGAAAAGGAAGCATGTCACTAGTATCACCCTCATGCAAAATGTCCATATGTGCATTTTTGAAAGCAGACTTTGTTTTAACAATTTTGAAAATTAATATCACGGGGATCACTGAATTGCCTTACAGAGTGCAACAAACAAATGCACTGCAGAAGATCTCCACTTCAGAAGTCTGAAAAAAAAGCAGAAAGACTGTGGAAGAGCATAGCATAAAGGACTGCTGGAAAGAGAAGTTAACTTTCAGTATCACAGAGTTGAGAACATGTCTCTTTGAATCAGTAGCTCAGATTAAAGACCAAAAGAACTATTTACACAGAATACTTTATTTTATAACAAGGAACAAGCAAAATGGGAGAACTCGGTATTTCTATAATGATATATACATATGCACACACAAATAATAGGAAAAATTATTTTCTGTAATTGATACTAACTCTCTGGCCTCAATATGTTGACTTTTTAAAACAGTAAAAAATTGTTGTCCTGTATCTATTTCTGTTCAGGAATATATATTGAATACACACACTTTAATAGTGCAGCTTCCAAGGCTAGCTGGTTTACAATATGACCTACTTCAGTGGTCTAGCAAAGAAATGATTTATTGGAGTGCAAGAAGGGACAACTTTTTCTTCAGTAACACCTGTAAAACCCTCTTCTTCTTGCCTGTGTCTATCAGTATGGGTTGCACATTCACATGGACTTCAGTAAACCTGTCTAAAGCCTACATGCTCTTTTTGACACACTTGCTGTGAACTCAGACCCAACACTGATCAATATAGAGGGGCCAATGGGCAAATTATCTCTGAATTCGAGGGGCTGGTGCCCAGGAGCAAGTGAGCAGGGAATGGCAACACCAAGATTCCTGCTGCAGCACCCACACCCCCAGGCTTACAGTGCAGCTGCTGTACAGGTGCACATTTATTGTGCCACACATGCAAATGACAGGATTTTTAAAAAAAATGTTTACACTAGAAAAGACAGAGTTATGAAATGAGGATGGAACTTGAATAAGCATTGAACTAGATCTTGGAATTTTAATGACAAAGCAAATACTGGTTTTCAATAGCCTGTAGAACTATTCAGTCTAGGTACAAAGCTGATTTACAGGTAAGCCCAAGAAAAGAGGAACTGTTTCCTATGGGCATAAACCAAGTCCTCTGGCTCAAAAATTCTTTTACTGAACTTATTATTAAATGCTCAAGTGCTTTCTGCAAGCTGCATCTTGGTTACAAAAGCTTCACTGCATGACCTACAGAAATTCAGGTGGCTGGCTTCCAAGAAAAGGTTGAAGGAGACCTTGAGCATTTTTATAAAGGTAGCATGTAACAAGTCTTGTTCATACAGAGAAATTTAAAAGCTGAGCTATTTAGAAACTGAAAGTAGGAAGAAAGTATATCCCAGACTAAATTTCTTTCAAAAAGAAAAGCTAAACACACCTACTGACCTTATCATATCCAGGCTGACTTTCAACCAATATGCAACTGGTTTGGTATCAAAAGGACATGTACACCAAAATCAAGGATAATGCCCCACCCAATGTATCGTATTTCTTACAAGGCAAACACTGTAACTGGAAGGACCAAAGGCCCAGCAGCTGCTCTGCCATGGATCCATCAGCAGATGGCTTCTTTGAGATGCTTTAAATCGTGTTCTCTGCCTGCCTGATAAGGTAAGTTCACGCAGCCACTCTGAAACCAAGTGCAACTTATGAGAAAACACGCGTGACACGGGCAAATGCTCAGTAGCAGCTGAGCCAGACAGAGCCACGGGGAGAGTGGTTTTTCATCGTTTGACATCATAAGAGTTCTGTGGCTGACATGCAAGCCAAAGGAGAGAAGTGCTCCCATATCAAATGGCCACCAGGACCCCAGATGGTCTAAGATTTTAAGGAAGGATTGTGCATGGTGAATACTGATAAAAAAGCTCAGCTTGCCTACACAACATCCAGACAGTGTCCATGTTCACTTGGCAGAAACAAAGAATATTAAAAACACATTTCAGCAGGAATATCACAGATAAGACTAACAGTCTCACTGTGTCTCATGTGGACTTACGAAGCAAAACTGACATGAAGTCAACTGCAAATAATTGACCAACATGGTCAAGTGAGTCTCTTGATCCAGTCGAACAAGACAAAGAGGGAGCTGATCATGCAAATTTAAAACCTATCACAGCCAGAACTAACAATGTCTTCAAAAGAAACTAAGCATTACAAAAACTGTCTCTTTTCTGTTGCCAAGAGGTATTTTTTTGCTGTTGCTACCATGCTTGCAGCACTGCCATGGTTCCCAAAACCAACATTAGTATATACCTACAGGATCCTGCCACTCTCATTTAGAAAGAAAGAACTTCAAGCCTTCACTTATGCATTGGGCTAATGTAAGCACACAGGGAAAATGGACAACGCCAGAAGCTCTAGGGACTCTAGCAAAAAATACACATTTAATAGATGACGGAAAAAAAGTAATTTCCACTAATGTGAAAAATAATCTACTGATCATAATTACTCAGTGTCCATAACAATGGAAGGAAAGTAGAGAACAACTTGACAAGAGAAGGGTAGAGAGGAAAGGAATTATTCCAGTGATCAATTCATATTATCTGCTCCTTATCAAAAACATTTTGGAGTTTAATGCTCCAAAGAAACAACAAAAAAGGCATGTACCCAAATGTACATGAACTTTTCCATACTGCTACATTATTGTTCATATCATTCATTTGTTCTTATCTTCCAAATGTACTACTTGCTAATTTTAAATGCCCTTTCTGCATATGCCACTTTGCAATCAAGATGAAGTGCCAGGAGAGGCAGGTTAGAGGCTGCTGCTGCTCCACTCACCTCTCCATGCAGCTCTTCACCATTCCCTCCCTAGAAACTGGAACCAGCAGCCACCTGCTGCTGCTGGGAAATTTCAATCTAAATTAGAAGTACTATGATAAAAAAAGATCATAAGCAGAAGGAATCAAAGAGATGTCAGAGAATGAGGAAATCAAGCCAGTGACTGTTGTCATACCTGCATCACAGTGAAAAATCCATCAAACCTAGCAACAGCTGAACCAGGTTCTGGGATGGAGGACAGTGCCTTGGCTGATTCTTGGCTGCGTAAGATCTGGAGACTCACAGCAGTCAGACTCAGTAGTTTGTACATGTGCAGGTGCTGCAGGTAGCTTTAGAAGCACAAAGCTATCAGCATGCGGAAAAAATTCAAACTAAATCAATGCAGCGTTCATGAAATAATAAAAGTTGAATAAAAGAAAGAAAAAGATGTGCAGTTGTGCTTAAGATGCAGGTCAAGAGACCAGCACTGTACTCCCTGTGAAGGGTGCCTTAAAACTGTAAGCCGTGAGATCAGACACACCCAGAGTAAATACAGCGTGCTGTTGGGACTCAAGACAGCCTATGTAGTGCAGTGGGACAGCAAGGGTATATGATTCTGGCAGCTGAATGTTGAGTAGACATGTTGAGTAGATCTGAAGAACATGGTACAAACCCAAAAGATAAAAAAAAAATGTCAGTAATCAAGATGAAAGGCTTGTCAACACACAGAGAAAAAAAACTGGCTGAAAAGCAGCCATTTGGGAGAGATCATAAAAATAATGTATTTCTAGAAAGCTTCAAAAGATTTTATTTCTTTGGAACAGGCAAAAGGGCTTTTCAAGCAGGTAAAGTGGAGGGATTAAAAAAGCATGGGAAAAAGACTCCAGCATTCTTACAACCCTATGATGTTTGTTTAATGAACTGCATTGTTCATTAAACAATAACCAAATAGATCATTCCACTGAGTCTGAGTTGCAAAATTTGGCAAAGCTAGACTCAAACATCGATATTGAGTTTCTCACCTAGAAAAACTTGTACACTGTGTTCAACACACTGTTTTTTGTTAAAGGAATTAAAAATATTAATCTGATCCACTGTAGTGAAGGCCAACATAAATGTGAGCATTTCGGTCTGTTCCCAGGAAAATCTCTGGTAACTGAGATACTTTATGAATAAAAAAAAAAAAAAAAAGGAAGGTTAGGGACTTGCTCTGATACTAATTATTACAAAAATAGTTGTTACAATTCAGATTTTTAAATGGAGAATCACAGAATCATAGAAAGATTCAGATTGTAAAGACCCCTAAGGTTATCAAGTCCAACCATAAACCTAGCACTTCCAAGTCCATCACTAAAAATGTTATGCTCTCCAAAATACTCACTATTGAAAACAAATTTTGGGATACCAAAATACCTTTATAGAGTTCAAGGTGTTCATGTGTCCCTCAATTTTGTTATCTATGTGCAAAATGTCATACATGCTGATGAGTTTTGCCGAATTAAAAAATTACCACTAGTAGGCATCTGAGTCTTTCACTGCTAGTTAAGGCACTTAAATTGTGCTAAACTCTACACAGGGCAAATATTTAACATTAAAGAAACGGGGTTTAAGTTGTGTCTCACATAATGGCATATACTTATTTTGACGAGCAAATGACACTTCTGTGGTCTACAGATGGAGAGTAGTAATTTACTTCTGAACTATCACCCAGCCATTGGCCTCTCGGTGGAAAAGCCATCATTCCCAACTCATGTCTGGAGACATACTGATCAGGAGAAGCCTAAATTCTAAAATAAACAAAACTCAATTCAGTATGACAGTGAAAACGTCAACATCTTCTGTTCTGATTCATGGAGATCATCGTCTCTACACCAAAAGGAACTGCACGCTGATACCCTTAATATTAACTCCCGTTTTACAGACTCTTGGCTTAAAGGCTTTTCAAAATGCCTCAAACCCACGCTGCAGTTTTTAAGGCACATCCTTCTCTTTAAAGCAACTCTTTCGCCGCAATAAACCCGTCAACTTTTTTAGCAGCGGATAGCAGAACTCGAAATGGAAACATCTGGTGTCGTTTACGGACACATATTAAAAGCACAGATACTGGATTTCCCTGGAAAAATCAATGGTTGCCCCTGCTCATCTGCAAAGTGGGTCTGAGCCCGGCACACAGACCGTGCTCCCGGCTCGGCAGCGAAGGGTGGCGGTCACACCGTGTGTGTGTGTGTGTGTGTGTGTGTGTGTCCCCGCACA